>VNKF01013148.1:0-221078 GCA_008044355.1 Drosophila lacteicornis
CGTTGCAGATAAAAATGGCATTAAAATGTCCTTTGTGGGTTAAATCCCATATAATTGGTCTCGCCTTAACGCACTTAATAAGGGCCACCTTTTCCTCAAAATTGGAAAAGCGTCTTCTGCGCGCCGCTATTTTCTTATTCAACATTGCCTCCATGCTGCTTACGAAATATATGCAATTCATATAATTCGCTTACGAAATCACAGCTGTTTATTGGTGTCATCTGGCAACCTTGTTTCCCGGTTCGCTCACGGAATTCCGTTCATCTTAGTACCCGACCAAACGAAATACCACAAAATTCTTCTTGCTCTTTTCGTTCTTTTTTTTTTATATGAAGTTTTTCGTTTATGGATTTTTTTCGTTCATCTTAGTACTAGGCTTAACTGAGTACTAACTAAGGCATAGTGTAGCCTTTTTAGCATTTTGGTAAAGTAGCATTATGTAAATATGAATTTCCACATTTGTGTTCCAATTCCGCTGTGTCAAATAGAGATAAATTAAGACATTAAGAAAATTAGGATTAAGTAAAGAAAAGACTACGGTCACACTCCAGTTTTAGAAAATAAAAAAGCACATTGAGCATTTAAAACGACGGAAGTAAAGGATAATCTAAATAAAAACTGTGGTAACAAGTCTTTCGTATTAAAAAATTGTTATTATTATTCTGACAGGTATTATTATTACTATTAAGCTTACCAGAATTCCCTTAAATATATCAAGAAATCAACCAATCTTTTTTCAGTGCACTTATTTCACTTTGTAATCACTTGCTGTGTGTGTGTGCCAAGAATGCTTTGTTGTCGGGATTTGGCCCCAAGCCCCCCTTCTAGAAGACTTCACAATTACTTTGGCTTGCAGCTATATCTTGGCCTTGCCCCGTTCTCCCGTTTTTACGTTAACACACTCGTTACTGGCCAGGCATTGAATTTCCCTTAATTAGGGCCCTGAGCTGCTGGCCAAGATTAGTGATGAATTAGCCTCCGTCTGATCATTAACTAATCCAGCCAATTGAAGAGCAAGTCGTGACTTCCTTTCCCGAGTTTCCATAAATATTAAAAGGGCAAATCCCGTCTGAATGTTACGCATCCTTCACGTACCGGAAGACATATCAACTTTCGCCGCCGGCTAATTGCCATTTACAACTTTTCGCCCTCCCTCGTCTTAACTAGAAACTTTTCAACTGTTCCGCTCGATTCCCATTGTGGCTGCCAATTCAGCGACTCGATTGCTGTTGGCTTTTGTGGCCATTGTTTGAGTTCACACAGTCCGATCATTAATTTCGCAATTAGCAGGCCATCCACCTGAGCTCCAGCCCCTGCTTCTGCTTTTGCTTTTGCTCCTGCTCAAACTTCCTCTTCAACTCAATACGAAGCATCTTCCCCAGGTTCCTTGGCCCAATCCTGGAATGGGCAAAAGTCTGGGCATAGCTTTAATTAATTTTGCGCAGCAGCCACAAGTGCACAAGGCAAAATATTGGCCTAGAATAATAATAAATACTTTAGGGACTAGGAATAAATTTATTAGCTAAAATATACGAAATTTGGAATTTAATTTAACTAAATTTAACTAAGTTAATTAAGAGTTTAAGGTCTAATAAAAATGCCCCAGTTAGTTAAGTCTTAAAAAATATATTAAAGCTAAGGTGAAGAACATATATTTATATATTTTATTGCTAAAAACGAATTGTATTTGAATATCTTAGTACCACCATATAACTGTATTTAATTTTAAAGTATTATTTAATGTTCTTAATTATTTAATATAATATATTTAATTTATTCCTAGTTTTGTGTCCTTTAAAGTTCTTTTCCTAAAACATTTTTAGGGTGGTTTGAAAAGGTTTTCTGACTTCTTTAAATATGTCCCTAAATTAGGTCTACAATTCATAAATTTATACTCCCAATTTGATATAAAATACCTTACTTTTAGCCTCAATTCTTTCTCAGTGCCTAAGTGCCAGTGGCAGCCCTTGCCTTCATAATTTTATTTTTCTCGGCAACTTTTAATGCCCAAATTGTCTGAGGAAACCTGTCAGAATAATTGACAGCTGTGGCCTGACCAAGTGC
This sequence comes from Drosophila lacteicornis, assembly GCA_008044355.1. NCBI lineage: Eukaryota > Metazoa > Arthropoda > Insecta > Diptera > Drosophilidae > Drosophila > Drosophila lacteicornis. Next base: position 2,065 of record VNKF01013148.1, read on the forward strand.
ATTCCATTCTCACTCTCATTTGCTTTCTCCCTCGATTTTTGCTGACTAACTCTTGGCTTCGACAGCAGACAGCAGCAGAAAAATCTATCTATCTATGAAATGTGCAGAATTTAAATTTATGTAAACCCAATATTTTATTTATACTTACATGCGAGCTGCAGGGGGGCTTGCTGCTGGCTTTGCATTTTGCCTGGCATTTGCTTTTAGTGGCAACAACCACAACAGCGAGGAGCCACATATATGGCAGCTACTATATAGACATATACCTAGATATATCCCGACATCATGGCGGCATGAGCGCCATGGGCGTCGCGTGTTAGTTACGTGAGGCCAAAGCGAAATTTTCTGCTGACGCTGCGTTGTCAACTTTCACTTCACCTGCAGCTGCGGCAACAGATTCCTTCCCACACTCCCTTTACCTCTTTACACTCAGAAAAAAAATATTTTTAATTTATAATTTAAATTGGGAGGTATTAGAATAAAATGTAGATAATATATTAATCATTATTATATATTAAAAGTGTGGTTTTAAAACACTTTGCTTAATTAACAGCAGGATTTTTATAATAATAATTCATAACTGTACCTTTAGAAGGATTTAAAAACAATAAATAAAAATAATATTTTATGGGCTCTTAAATTGAAACATATATTTTAAAATACATTTTTTCAAGCCTTATTATCTTAAATTTTTTATTAAAAGAACGGACTGATATTAAGAGCTTCGAATAATACAATAATACTAGAGTCAGGTGGGCTTTGAAATACCCGTCACGTAAATTGATTCTAAGACCGAACACCTTAGACTTTTATGTCAAAATAAAATCATCTTTCATTCTCAACCAGCCAGACAAATTCAGTTTACTTCGGGACTTCGAGCTGAAAGGAACTGTGAATTAACAAAAAAAAATAGACAAGGATAAAAAGTAAGAATCTAAAGTGGTGAATTATTTTAGACTTTTATGTCAAAATAAAATCTACTTTCAGCCTCAACCAGCCAGACAAATTCAGTTTACTTCGGGACTTCGAGCTGAAAGGATCTGTGAATTGTAAAAAAAAAATTTCAAGACTGATTATCTTAAATTTTTTATTAAAAGAACGGACCGATATTAAAAGCTCCGAATATAATAATACTAGTCAGGTGAGCTTTGAAATACCCGCCACGTAAATCGATTATAGAACCAAACATCTTAGATTTTTATATCAAAATAAAATCTTCTTTCAGTCTCAACCAGCCAGACAAATTCAGTTTACTTCCGGACTTCAAGCTGAAAGGAACTGTGAATTGTAAAAAAAAAATTTCAAGACTTATCTTAAATTTTTTATTAAAAGAGCGGACTGATATTAAAAGCTTTGAATAACATAATACTAGTCAGGTGAGCTTTGACGTTTATGTCAAAATAAAATCTACTTTCAGTCTTAACCAGCCAGACAAATTCAGTTTACTTCGGGACTCCAAGCTGAATGGAACTGTGAATTAACAAAAAAAAAAAGACAAAAAGGATAAAAAGTAAGAATTTAAAGTGAATTATTTGAGATTTGTATGTCAAAATAAAATCTTTCAGCCTCAACCAGCCAGACAAATTCAGTTTACTTCGGGGCTTCGAGCTGAAAGGAACTGTGAATTAAAAAAAAAAAGGCAAGGATAAAAAGTAAGAATTTAAAGTGGTGAATTGTTTTAAATTTGTATGTCAAAATTAAAACTTTCAGCCTCAACCAGCCAGACAAATTCAGTTTACTTCGGGACTTCGAGCTGAAAGGATCTGTGAATTGTAAAAACAAATTTTTTCAAGACTTATCTTAAATTTTTTATTAAAAGAACGGACTGATATTAAAAACTTCGACATAACATAATACTAGTCAGGTGAGCTTTGAAATACCCGCCATGTAAATCGATTCTAGAACCAAACACCTTAGATTTTTATGTCAAAATAAAATCTTCCAGTCTCAACCAGCCAGACAAATCCAGTTTACTTCGGGACTCCAAGCTGAAAGGATCTGTGAATTAACAAAAAAAAAGGCAAAAAGGATAACAAGTAAGAATCAAAAGTGGTGAATTATTTTAGATTTTTATGTCAAAATAAAATCTACTTTCAGTCTCAACCAGCCAGACAAATTCAGTTTACTTCGGGGCTCCAAGCTGAAAGGAACTGAATTATCAAAAAAAAAAAAAAGACAATGGATAAAAAGTAAGATTCTAAAGTAGTGAATTTTGAGTGGTTTTCTATTGATTTAATTTCAATTACTTCCCGAACTGACAGCCAATTACAACTTCTGCTTGACTTGACCTTGGCTAATAGCAAGAAATGGAACGACCCTCCGCGCGTAGAGCCGGAACTGGTCCCGCTGTATGGAGTCGTCCAGCCGCCGGTGATTCCGCCACCAAATCGTCCGGGACGCCTGACCAACATACTGCAATCGCTCAGGACCGTGCTGAATGCCATCGCCCGAAGGCGCTGGGCGATTCATTTCCGGAATCCCGTGGACGCCAAGGCACTGGGTGTGCCCGAGTACCACACGTTGATCAAGCGGCCCATGGACTTGGGCACGATCAGGAAGCGGCTGAACAACAAATACTACTGCCAGGGGTCCGAGGCCATCGAGGACTTCACCCTGATCTACGAGAACTGCTTGCGTTTCAACAAGGAGGGCACTGACGTCCACAAGGCGGGCGTGGACCTAAAGGCCTTCTTCCACCAGCGCCTGGCCCAGATCGATTTAACCTGTGAGGTGAAGGTGGAGGAGGAGGCTAAGCCCAAGCCTAAGGATAGGGCCAAGGCTAAGGACAAGTCCAAGCCTAAGGATATGCCCAAGCCGAAGGCGACCAAGCGTAAGCAGTCGTCTGAGGAGACTCCCGACCTCCCGACCACGTCTGAAAGATCCCCTCAGCCTAAATACCCTCGACCAGTGATGTGCTACAAGGAAGTGAACAAAAGGATCGAACGGAGCCACGCGAAAGTGCTACTGCAAATAATGATGAAGTGGAAGCGCCGCCACATCACTTGGCCCTTCAAATGCACGGAAATGTGGCCCATCATTAGCGATAACATGGAGTACGACCACAGCCCCGAGAAGAGACTGGAATGGTCAAATCTGGAGGATTACGTGAACTCTGACGACTTCAAGAGCTTCGACGACTTCGTGGCCTTGGTTTGGAAGATGTTTTTTAACGGGCTGTGTTGTTTCATGGCAAAAAGCGTGACCAGAACATGCATTTTGGAAACCATCTCTGTATTTTTTGATACGCTAGCCAGATTCAGGGTGCTGTTGAAGGAGAAAAAGCAATTGATTCGCGGTATGGTGAACGATGAGTTACAGAAAATGGAAGAAGAGGCGGCTGCCGAAGGTAACACCGGAAATCCTTATGAGCGCTTAATCCTGGCCTCCGAAGCTCTGAAGGAATCTGAAGCACCACCGCCGCCGCCGCCGCCTAAGCCACGTCGCCCAGTGATCTGTTACAAGGCTGCGGACAGGACGATCGAGCTGGCCCACTGCAAAACCTTACTTTTTATAATGAGGAAGCGGAAGCGCTTAAACATCACTTGGCCATTCAATCGCTCCGAGATCTGGGAGACTTACTCATTAAATACCGACTACGACCACAGCCTGGAGAAGAGACTCGATTGGCCCATCCTGGAGGAGCGACTCAACACGGGCAATTTCGAGAGCTTTGAAAAATTCACTGCCCTTGTGTACCAGATGTTCCAGAACGGGCTGCGTTGCTTCCCGGAGGATGGCTTGATCAAAGATTGCATCATGGAGACCATCGCCGTATTCGATGCTACTCTAGCCCGGTTCAAGGTGCTGGTGAAGGAGAGAAAGAAATTGATTCGCGCCATGGTGGCCGAGGAGTTGGAGAAAAATGGCGGGGTGGTGCCTCAAGACGCCAATTCTTCAAGTGTTCTTCTTCCAGAAGACATCAAAAAAGAACCGGATTCGATTGGCTCTGATCTTGATGATTAATAACTGATTTTTTTTGAATAACTATTGTACTTAATTCGATTTTGTAAACGGATATGATTTGATCTTAAATAAAGAAACAACTAACAACTCAAATGATTATAATTTTATTGCCCAAATATTGGTATTTATACAATTGCAGGGTATTCTATCGATTATCGATTAAATGAAAGGTAAATAAATGAGTGACAACTATAGACACCTGGCGGGGATAACTGATTGATTGATACAAATAGTTAATAAGTTTCAAATTTCAAATTGAAGCAATTCGTCATTAAAGGAAGTTGAAATTGCTAAGTCCGAATAAGAATTTATAGTACTAAAATTATTATATTCGATTGCTACCTAGTAACGCTATTGCGGATTTGTAGATAGAATAAATAAAAAAATGTGTATGTACTTCCACATGCTGTACCATAAAAATAAAAATAAAAACAAAAAATGTAGTCGAAAAAATGAAATAATTAAATTGTTGGTTAACCACCCTTAGGATTTAAGGGGATGAAAAATAAATTCACTAAAATCGGTCGAGCCATTTCGGAGGAGTATAATAATTAACAGCGTGAAATGAGAATTTTATATATGAGATTATAGTGTGTGTTTAAAATATTTTTTCTGCAATAACAAATGATTATTTAAAGGGTATTCCGGCCTTTATTATTAATCTTTATATTTTTTTCTAATCTTAAAAATAAAAAGGTCATAAAAAAGGTCAAAAACCTTTTGGGAATTTTATTTGAATTAATCAAACCTTTTTTTCTGTTTAAAAAATCTTTAAAAATATACGACCAATTTATTAAGTAAAAAATTTAATTTCTTCGGGTGTATATGCCTATATACGAGTATACAACCGATTCGCTGTCCGTGTCGGCATCGTGCATTAGCAGCAAATAGTCAAATAACGTTGATAACACTCATACGCCATGCGGTCCCTCGTTTTCAACTTTAACGTGAATTATGTGCCTTGCTGAAAAGTTTGGGTTCGTCTTTCTGTTTTTTTTTCTACATTTCCCTCTCGCTTTGTGTGTGCTGCTTGTAGAAAAAGTTTTTCCCTATTTCGCTGCTTTTTGCCGTTGATGTAATGAAATTTGTTGAATTGTTAGAGGAGCCCCCCAAAAAATGGGGAACCGAGAAAAACCATTAAAGCGTATTCGGTGTGTCGATAAAGTTTCGCCCGAAAGAGCATTTCACAGATTGATTGGCATCAGCGGGCAAGTTCCATCATATTCCCCTGCTCCCAGGAAATTCCCCTCCCAATAAAAAAAAACAGAAAAGAAAGAAAGAAAACCCCGGCTAATGTTGGCCAAATTTGCGGAGCGTGTGTAAGACAATAAAAGTAATTGAGTGCGTGGCGCGTTGTTACCGAGTTTTTGCCACTGGGTACTTTCTTTTTTTTGTTCCTTTCTCCTGCCCAGGCCTTCCTGTTGTTATTGTCAATGTAGTGTAAATTGTGTGTGTTGGCCGGGGCGACACTTTGTAAGGCGGGAAAATTGCCAGCGATGGGCGTTTGCAGATTGGCCCAAGCCATTACCGTGAGCGACTCCTTGATTCACCAGGAGTCCGATGAGTCCAACTTTCCTGATGTGTGTGCTTCGTCCTTGTCGTTTGGCTTGTCCATCCGCACAATGGAGATGGCGATTACCTTGGCTATTTGTTCGGAAGGAAGAAGAAAGGGACTGTTATTCTGATTATCTTTTTCGGGAGGGTCAAGTGCGGAATAAAACTTTAATTCCAGGAATTCCAGGTGTAGTTTTACACAAGGAATTCTCTGCTTTATTTTCCTGTATTTTCCTGTATTTTTCTTTATTCAGTGTTATTCTATACGCACGCAAATCCTTTTGCAAGTGCTTCCCAGGATCATTAAACTGCTCACAATTGCGTGCCAGGCGTTTATAAAGGCACACTTAAAAAAGCAGTGCTAATTGTGGTCATTTAAATTTATGGTAGTTATTAAAGGAAATAATTCATATAATTAGGTCGGAGTAAATAAAGTTGTTTAAACTAGAAGAAAGTTATAAAGTTAATTGAAATATTAGTTTTTATTGGGACAATAAGAAGTAAAATAACCCGTTCATTTAATTTTAATAAGCAACCTGATTTATAAGGCCTTTAAACCCATTTCTTAAATTTAAGAGCATTTTTCCCAAGTGCCTCGCTTTACCTCTTTGCCAGACCCTCATCGTCTCCTCCATTTTCAGTTGTCATTTCCTCTCCTTTTTTGCTCTATTTATTTTGGCCGCTTCAACAAACAAAACCCACTGCGCCACACTGCCTGTCCACAATTCATTCATAATTTGCATAACCAAGTAGCGTCCAGAGCCATCAAAGCGGATTGCCGACGCCCTTCTTGGTCCATCTATATAAACCCGAAACCCCATTCCCTTTTTTTGTGGGAAAAATGTGCGCCCGTTTCATAACTTAATTTTAATTGAATTATGTAAATCACATGCTAAAAATTAGCAGGCGCAAACTATTTTTTAATGACGCTTTGTTCGCTTTTAATTAAAAGGCGACTGCAAATTAAATTTAATGAGAGCAGACCGCCCTGCGGCTAAAGTTCTGGGACTCCCCATGGGAGTATTTACATGGCTGGCTGGCTGGCTGGGCAGGGACGATTTATCATCGTTATTTGGCCAAGATTAGCTGGAGCTGAACCTGGAAGCAGACCACCATCCGATGACCGACTGACTTTCTCTATCCCCCGGTCCAATCTGCACTTGCAAATGATATTCCTTGTCCCGCCGTAACGGTGTCCGTGTCCGTGTCCGTGTCTCTGGGCCCTTTGGAAATTATGCAATAATCTATGGCAATGCATTGGAAACTGTTGCCAATGGCTGCGTTGACCGTAGGAAGTTAGTCAAAAGGAGCCGCACAGCAACACGGCAGCATCAGCGGAACTACAATGCCGGGAAGCGAAATGCAACTACAGGGGAGTGTCCTTTGAAGAAATATCGAATTACATATCAAGTTTAGTTTCCTTGTAACTGAAAGTGTAATTTTTTACAGCTAGAAATTTATTTTACATTTAAAAACTTAAATATTTTTTACAGCTGAACACGAATCTGAAGTGAATTTTGCTCCATCACAACAGGTTATTATTTTCTTGGATTTAAAAAGTTTTAAGTCTAAAAAACCTTATTTATTACTGTGCTAGGGAAAACCCTGAAGACTTTATATTCGTAATCTGCTTTTTTAAATAATATTTTGTTCTTTATAAATAAATAAAATAAGGGAGGTAGAGAGGAAATGTCCGATGTGATATATCGATAAACATGTCGCTCTCAATATCGAAAATATTGAAAATATCGTTTGATAGATCGAAAAAAAAAATAATTTAAAGATTTTTTCTTTAAAAGATCGAAATTCGAAATATCAATCAATTTCGCATATAATATAATATAATATAATAATATATATATTTATCGATATAATCCATATTCTCGAAAACATTAGAAAAAAATCTTTTAAAATAAATGTTTTTTTAATGAATAAATCTTTAAAACTAAATTGTTTGGTAACCTCATGATATTTATTTCCAAGAATAACCGAAGTTACAAATCTTCTTTGGCATAGTTTGATATATAACACAGAATATCGATTTATCGGTCAACGTTAAAACATCGATTTGTATATCGGCCTTCACTTTAAAAATCGATTCATTAACAATATGTCAATATTTTCTGCCATCTGAAGTTCAAATAACATTTTCAGCTAAGAAAAAACTCCATTTACTTTAATTTTATTTTAATAACATTTTTCCAATTAAGTAAGTTTGCTTTACAGAAGTCCCACTGTTAAACGATAAATGCAGCGACATCCTGCTAAAATCTGCTGCATACGTTACGGCGCTCAACGGTGTGTGTGTGTGAGCAGCGTGTGTGCGTTAACTCAGCCAAGTGTGTATGTGTGAGTGTGTGCTGGTGCGGGTAAGTGTGTCTCCTTTGCCGTGACAATCCGTTTAAGCGCTTCAGTCACTCGTCCGTGAAGTGGACTGTGCAGCTTATCCCCCTGCCCAGAAAAGCGCTTTCACAGCCGGACAATGACCCGGGGCTTTTAATTATAAATACGGACGGGCATTTAGCACAAGCATGAAACTATTTTCCCTGATTTCAATGCACATTTTACCTTTTAAACTGCGTTTACTAAATGATTGCATAAATTAAAGCAAAATGCCTGCCGGAAACGTGTGTTTATATAACAAGATTAAAGTTTTTCCAACACCCAAATTAATAGTCTATAAACTGGTTAGTATTTGTGGAAATGCGGCTTTAATTATTACTCTTTTTAATGTATCAAAACGGAAAACGTTTTGTTATTAATAATTAAGTTTGTCTAGGTTTTTTCGTTTGCGGTCACAGACAAATCCTAAACACAAGGCAGCTGCATAAAGCAATTAAATCTTTTGTGTTGCAACAAATTAAATTTATAACCACAAGCATTTCCCAGTGTTAATCGCCTTAATGTGGCAAAAAAAATACGAAACAAAAAAAAAGCGAAGTAAAGCACATTTTTACGACTTGTTAAGGCAATTTCATTTGCATATATCCGTATTTATTCCCATGCCAGAGCGTACATTATCATTTAATCATTGCAATGTAGCAATTACATATCGAGGTATTAAATTATCCGAATTGAACTCGACTCCAAAGCCATACTCGATTGCTCTTTTTATGCTAATGCCAGCCAGGCAGACTCATTTGCATAAGGATATATGTATATATATGGAGAGAGTCTCCTCTCGCTCAAGTGGAACAGGACGAACATATTTCATTCAATGGCTGGCATAATTTAAATTACCTTTCGAGTACTGCAATTTATATATTGATTTGTGTAGCTGAAAGTTTCTTGTTTCTTGTGAGCAGTTTACTCTCCACTCAACTTTGACCCCTGCAGTATGCCGGAGAAATTTGAAATGCTATCGAATGTCAGGGTAAACACAGAAAATTTGCATATGGAAACTGCTTTTGATTAGGCAGCCAGCTAAATGCAGTAAATTTGACTAATTACGCATACGCCATGTGGTGGCGGCTGCTGCACAAAAATCCAATAAACCCTCCTCTCAATATTAAATGGCTAACATAAAAAAGCCCCACACATATATCAATATATAAAGCCAACCTAAAGGGGAGGTTATTCCTGGCTTCATGGATTTAAGGGGGCACCACGCATACGGATTTGTCGATAAAAAAAAGGAGTTACAACAATGCACATAATACCGCATAAAATAGGGACGACCCCAGGACGGGGGTCAAAATGGAAATCATCCTTTATTTAAGATCCCCAACGCGTGGCTCTCGGATGCCGGAAAGATTGACATGACATGACATGCCAATCGTGCGGCCAAATGTCTTTTTTATTTATTGCCAACACACACAAAAAAGTAATGGAAAAAGTAACAAAAATTAAATTTATCTCTTTTTTTTTTTTAAGCCGAAAAAAAAGTAATTTCGCTGCCGGCTTTTTGTTAACTTTCCTGCCGGCACTCACAAATAATTGCGAGCACTCAAGTAGCGCCTATTGTGAGTGCATCGGGGATAGTGAGGTTGCAGAAGCGTTTTAAAATAATTTAACAGCATTTGTGAAGCGCATTCAAGTCGACTTCCGCTGACTGGAATGGAATGGCTTTTGGCTTCCTGCTGTTGCAGCTACTCCTCCAGGACGAACGACGACGACAACGTGTGTGCAATTTGTCATTTGGGCAAATACACAAGGAGACGAATGGCCATGTCCTTTCTGCCGAGCGGAAGGCGGCAAAGATGTCCTTAGAAGCTTCTACTCAGCCAAAAAGTGTGAACATTGCACATGTGTGATTGTGTGTGGAAGGCCAAGAGGACAAGACCCCGGCAGCTGATGTGGCACTTGTCGAGATTTTCATAGGACTCAGGACCCCGGCAATGGGTAATTTTTCAGGCCATTCATGCCCCGGTTATGTCAATCATTTATTTAAGGTATTAAAAATAAGTTTAAACTTGAAAAATATAAATCAAATATAAAGAAATAAATCAATGTTAATAATAATATTTACAATAATATTAGTAAGTAGTTCTTTAAGAAAATGGTCTTTACTTACTAATATTATTATTAAATTGAAGGTCTTGGACAACAGGTTCCTTACTTATTAATATTATTATTAAAATTGATTTAATTTTTATTATATTAATTATATATTAATTGTAAACTCATTCCTAATCCTTTGAATATAAATTATATATAAATTTACTATACAAAATCTTACCAAATTTTTTAATGCTTTAAGTTAATAACAAACTCCCTTCAAATAGTAATAAAATCCTCTAATCCCTAGATTGTCTCCCTCTAATCCCTGCCCATTAGCACTTGGAAAAGCTGTGAGGAAATTTGGTGGAAACCTCTCCCGCACTTTTGCACTCAATCTTGCTCATTCTTCCGGAGGGGAAACTTTTGCCCTGAAACAATCAACATTGTCTGACGAGAAGCCGAAGCAGAAGAAGGTAATTAAGTACAGAAATTCCTCATCTATGGCGTGGCGATGAGAATTTTGCACAATTTAGCGTTCAATTAAAAGTCACTTCCCCTTACTTTCAGAGAGCTAGCGATTCTAGGGCCAATGCGGCTTCAAGTGGTCGATGGCAAATTGCACTTGAGTTTATTTTTTACTAAAAACTAATTGCTTTCATTATCGTTCCGTTGCAGCTAGGAGGACTAGGAGCAGCAGCAGCAGCAGCAGCAGCAACCCAATCCAGATCCTAGTCCTGGCTCCTGTTTAAATATTCATCGAGTGGCCCAGTGGCTGAGTCCTAGCCCTCCGCCGGCATGCAAACAAGATTCGGGCCATACAAATTGGCCAGTAAGAGAAGGGCGAAAAAAGGGTTAAGGGATGTGGGAGGATTCTTTGAGTCCTGCGAAATGCCATCCCATCTACGATTGCCAACCAACGATGGCGCTCTCCACGCTCTACGTGACCTTGCCAATTGAACGGGTTTAAGTTCTGCCATTGATTTTCGTTTGCTTTGTTTTCCGTTGTATTTTGCACTGTGTTCCCTTGGCAAACAGCTCAATTTCATTTTGCCCTCGCTTAGTTTGCCATGAATAAACTAAAGTTACACTTGCCACCGATGCACAGCAAACATAAATTTGATTAATCAGGAAATTTCCAGAAACTAATCTTAAGAGGAAAGTTAAACTTTTGTATAATTCTTTTCATTAAAATAAAATTCAAAAAGAGTTTAAGGGCTTAATTTTAAGGTAATATGTTCCCTTTGGTAAGATTTTATATTTTGTGGCATACTTTTGGGTCGAAATTGAAAAGATTTTATATGCTCACAATTTCAAAGGCTTACCTGAGAATTTATAATATTTCAAGCTTATTTCAAGCTTCTTTTGTGTGTAAACTAAATACAGGGATTTTTAATAATAGCTTAAACTATTAAAAGTATCTGCAGTAGGGATGTATATCGAAATGAAATTTCCGATATAATATAGCAACCAAAATATATCGCTCAATATCATTTTGAAAATATCGTAAAAGTTGATAAATCAAAATTTAAAATAATGATATATATTTATTTTTAAGAATGATAGTTTAAACTAAGATAAGGCTCTTCTTTGGCACAGTTCGATGTATCACACAGAAAATCGATTTATCTTTGCGATAAAACATCGATGTATATATCGGCATTTGCATCAAATATCGATGCAGTATAGTTATATCGATATTTTCTGTCATCTCTAATGAATGTATACATCTAAATATTAGGGTTGTCGAAATTTTTTTAAAATATTGTAGCGATAATATTTTTTTTATTGGAAAACAAAAGATATTTATTATCGATATTTTGATATATTTTCGACAACCCTACTAAATATTAATTAAATAAAATTAACATCTTATATTTAAATACTTAATTTAATTAAAATTCTTTACATTTTATATTAGCATATATATATATATATATATAATTTCCATTAAATATATATATATATTTTTTTTAAATCCTTCTAATATATGTAGTTACCTGCAATTTCTTGCCGTGCTTAATTTTGGTTGCAAAACCTGACTCAGCACAACTGTACCTGTACCTTAACCATTTTGTAGCTCACCTAAGTGCTTCATAATATTTTAACACGCTTGTCTCTGGCGCTGGCTGGCCCTTTTTCCTCGTTTTTCCTCGATTTTCCCACCAAGCTGGATTCAGCATCCCTCTGCCAATACCCGGCGCCCTGCCCAGGTGCTTAAGTTTTTCGAAACTTCTTCGGCAACTTTTACGCTGTCTCATAGCGCCAGCTCCCGCTCCCGCTTCAGCTCTCCATTGTTTCACATTTTTCGTTTTTTATGCTTTGTCTTTGGTATTTTAATTAAAAAACTGTCGTTAGTTGCGTTGCAAGTTTAAATTAAACAGGCCAACAACTCTCCGCGGAGCTGCCAATGGCCGCGGACGCGAACGCGAACGCCTCTAAGTTGCGGCCGCTCCGGCGAAGCCTTGGGAACCGAACTTTGAATATGAGTCTGGGCACTCAGTCTCCGGGAGATGATGGTATTTTCGGTTAACCTGTTCGTCTCTTAACGCTTGACTTCCTTAGGTTTGAAGGGGAAATATTTTTGGCCAAATTCTAGAGGCTTTTAAAGTAATTTATTTCATGCTTGTAGTCGATTGTTTAACACTTCTATTGAACGGTTTCTAGAGGAGAGGTTTCTTCCTAAAATTTAAGATTCTTTAGAAGAAAATAAATAAAAAATAAATCAGAAGAAATTAAGAAACTCAAACTAAAATGTTTAAATTTGTAAAATTTATATTACTAAACATTTGATTTTATTTGTTTTCCGTATTATTATTTCTATTTTTATTTTTAATATTCAAAATGTTCTACCTAAAAAATAATTCTCGCGACTAGCACACTAATTATAAGTTACACTTGTACTGCTGGGATATAAATAAATAAATAAATAAATAAATCCACTTTTCTGCCTCGAAACTAGTTGGAATACTTATTAACTTTTCTGTCACCTTAAATTGCAGAATTTCCTCTCCTGACTTCTGTTTTTGTCATAAATCGAAGACGGATAATATTTTGGCTCAGCAAACCTTGGCTGAAAGTTCCAATCAAAACTTTATCGACCTGCCCGGGGCACTGAATCAGTGCCAAGTAGGGCAGCTTGGCATTGAGAGACTTCTCCAACTCCTTGATTAACTCTCATGGCTGGATGTCTGACTTAATGGCCACTAATTATGAAAAGTATTGCTAATCACTGAGCCCGAATCGCTTTATTAATCGGATTAGGCGCTGAACATACACACAGAGAAGTCGAAACACAGCGTCGTGGTTGATTAGCCATCACAGGACTAATTTGCACATTGATGGCGTCTTTTATTGAGACTTTGGGTGCTGGCCAAGGCGAAGCATGTTGATTGGCATAATTAGAGCCAAGTTAGTGCGCTCGTACGTGGTGTGTGGGCCGAGTGTGAGCTATGTGTGTGTGTGTGCTGGGGTCTATAACTCTATTTCATTAGTTGTGCAGCCGGTGCCATCCCAGGCTATGGCTAGTGCCTGGAATCTGAAATCTGCCAGCCTGGGATCTGCATTATTCCTGGGGAACTCGCAGTGCGCCCTGCAGAGACCACAAGGGGAGTCTAACTAAGGACAACGGAGGCTAAAAAGGACACCGAAGGCTATAGTGCTCTGATAAATAAAAGGTAAGCCTATATATATTTATATCTATTAATTTTTAATAACAGATATTAATTTAAAGTTGATTTCGTATTGTATTTATTTTTATTTAATAAACAAACACTTTATAAATAAAATACATACATGAGAAACCTGTTTACTATTTATTTAAAAAGCAGTTACTTGCTGTCTGTATTTTTTCCACTAAATAATAAATCTCTAATAAATAAAAGGTAAACGTACATACTTGTATATTCATTTCTATTATATTTTATGCATACATATTCATATTTGAATTTTGTATTGTATTTCTTTTATTAAAACTAACAAACACTTTATAAATAATATAAATACACAAGAAACCTATTTTCTATTTAATTAAAAAGCAGTACGTTTCCTCCCTATAATTGTTTCACTAAATAATAGTGCTCTAATAAAAAAAGGTAATCCTACATGCTGATTTCTATTTTTTCTATCTATATATATTTATTTTAAGCGGATTTTTAATTGTATCTTTTAGGAAAATAAACAAACACTTAATAAATAAAATACACACATTAGATACTTATTTACTATTTATTTAAAAAGCAGTTACTTTCCTGTCTGTAATATTTCCACTAAATAATAATGCTTTAATAAATAAAAGGTAGTCGTACATATATTTATTTATATAATTTTCTATGTAGAGATATTTATTTAAAGTGGATCTTGTATTGTTATTATTTTATTAAAATAAAGCAACACTTTATAATCTAAATAAATACACAAGAAACCTATTTACTATTTATTTAAAAAGCTAAGAGTTGCCGGACTAAAAATTTTTCAATAAATAGATGATCTTAATTAAAAGACCAATCCCCTACAGACAGTACCCTCCGCTAGGGTATATAAACCCGAAGAGGAACCTAATGAAAACATGGTAATAAAAGATAAGCTCCTCCATGTGCCGGCTGCATGCGTGTTTCCTCTCTCTCACGAACAGGAGCCAGCTCGAACCAGAGCCTGTTCCATTGTACTAGCTCCCTATATATCCTTTAGCTGTGAGATAAGGAGACTACAGACTCTCGACTCATTTGGATAAAGTGCCAGCGCAAATTGTATCGAGCTCTATCTCCATCTCTGCGCCAGCTTCTCCAGCTTCTTGCATAAATGAGACACGCATATTAACTGAATTTGAGTTCGAAACTAAACTCATTAAACGATGCTCTGCCGGCGCTTCAGGGGGGAAATCCCCTTTGGGATTGGGTTCGGATGAATTGTGATGCCATGGGATGCAAGCTTCTGGTGTGTATGTGTGTGTTGTACGCGATTGTAATCACACCTGCCGCTATAAATTTGCTACCGGGGATTTGCATGGCCAACAATTAAATGAATGGAAAACTTCGCTAGAGCTCTTGTTTCTATTTCTGTTGCCATAGCATTTTAGTTTTTGCCAGAGAGATACTTACTTGGGAAACGAGGTTTACACGAAGGTGGGTTTGTGAGAAAATTAATAGAAACTGTTATAAAGAAAATGGGGCTTTAAAAATATCTTTAGAAAATGTTTAGAGTCGTGCACTATTTGACACTTTGTAGTTATACCTCAAACTTTATTTTAAAGTGGGTTTTAGATCAAATTTAAGCAAATTCTGTTTGATATTTTTCAACGCCGCCACAATTTCTATATTTTTGAATATTTTTCGGTATTTTTTTTAAATATTTTTTTCCCTGAAAAATCATTTGATTTTCCCCATAAAATTACAGCGTGTAAACAGCGTGTTGGCGAATGGGGAAAATGGAAACTTGCCTGCAGGAATTTGACTGATTAGCCAGTTTTTGGAATGGCGTTGCTGCAAATGGAGCACGTGACTGCCAAAGAGAGACGGGATGGAACAAGGAGGAAGTAGTCCCGAGCATAGCTTGGGGGAATCCCCGATGATGCGGATGCTGATGCCACCGCCGCTGTGCATGGCAAGTGCACGTTTTGTAACGAATTGAAAACATTGTCGTCGCTGGTAATGCCACTGCCACCATCCTCCGCCACTCAAAGCCCCTTAACTCCCGGCTCTTCACTTTACTCCACTCTCCACTCCACTCATTCAGTCACTCATTCATTCATTCATTTGCTGCAACATTGTTGTGAAGCAGCCAACAATGATGTCGTCTAATGAATGCGGCAACAGTTCTCGACAGCAGCCGAAATTCGAAATGACTTTTTATCGCTTTTAAGGGACCTCTCCGAAGCGAAAAACGAGGACGAAAAAAGGGGAACTCCCTTGACAGGCGCCCATCAAGAGCCTTAAACAAACATTGAGTGCATCAAATGGCATTTTCGATGACAATTTCTTTCAATTAAATTGACATTTTGGCTTCTGCGATTGAGGGAGATGGAAGGAATTGACGATGCACTTGAAGAAGGAGTTTTACTTTTATGCTTGAGTTTTATGAGAGAATTATAATAGAAAATATCCTAGAATATATTTTTTAAAATACATAAAGAGTTTTTTAGGTCATAAATATAAATAATTTTAATTACTAAACCCTAATAAAATAAAATTAAAGTCTTAAAAGGACTTAATGGCCCAACAGCCTGACAACCATGAGACTTAGGGACTGACTTAGTTTCAGACTGAGATTGTAAATTGTTATTGTTATATATTCCTGAAAATATAATCGGGGCTGCCACAGAAATCACTGGGATTTTGAAATCACCTTTAAATTGGTAAATTTTTACGATGACACATTTTGTAGAATACTTTTTGACACTTTTTTTTCTTTTCAAAACGCTAATGATTTTGGTAGCACACCCGATTACTTAGTTAATAGTTTTCAAGAGTCAAGAGCTTACTTAAAATAAAAATAAAAAAAGAAACTTTAAGTAATAATGTCGCTATATATTCTTAGATTTTAACAGCTGATCAAGGATATAATTCCTTCCCCAAAAACCCACACATCCCTTTCCCAATGTGTAGTTGCTGCACTTGGGTAATAAACTATCTTGGGTATTAAATACAAAAATGAATATCTAGCATGGCCCAAAGGGACTCTCCCTCTGTTGATTGCACTGCCATCTCGCAGGGAAGCCAATCCAATTCAAATTTTCCGACTTGGCTAAGTAGCAGCGGAAAACTGAAGCGAAAAGTTCAAACAAATGTGCGGCGGCGGCAACGAGGGGGTTCGTAATGGGTAATGGGGTTGGGTTTGGGTTGGGTTTGGGTTTGGGTTAGGAGATGGTAAGGCCCCGAACCAGGCTGGCATCAAGTTTTGTTGATTTTGGTCCTGCGACTTTCACTGCCACCCCCTGCTCCTGCTCCTTTTCAGCACAATCCTTTTAGCCCTCCGCCACTGCATTCCGCTTTTTGTTAATTTAGCATAAGTGACGAGTGAGTGACTCTTGGCAAATGCCTTTTGGCCAACAGCGTGAAAATTGATTAGAGCGTGAAAATTGTTGGCATTTCGCGGGCGGCATCCTCTTTTTATCACCCCAAAAAGCTCTGCTCCGACGCAGCTGAGCCAACAATTGATGACTGTCAATGGTACATAATTAATTAACATTTAATTCGGAAAGTGCATTGCATAATTTATAGACTCGGTTATCGCTGGGAAAAGTATAAATAAATATATCTACATTAAATATAAATATTTAATAATTATGCTTTATGCATGCGACAGTTGCAAATGAGTGCGATTATTCCATTTTTATATTTAATATCCCTGCAGTGATTGAAAAATGCTATAGACTTTAGACTGACACATGGCCGAATGCAAAATAAGAGAGGTGTACATTTTGTAAGGGCTGGAACTTTGTTAATATTTAATTGGTAGTAAATAGGGATTATATATTGATAGACAGTTTTGTATTTAATTTCTGTAGAGTTACGTATTTGATTTATGTATTAATTTATTTAATTACAATTATTACAATTTTTAAAGTAGCTTCTGGACGAGACCAATTACTTGGATAAATGGTAATCCAAGAGGAATGTAATAAGAAATATACACCCGAAAAAGGGTTCTGAAACCTTTTAGTTTTTTTACTTATTTATATTTATTCTTTAACTTTGATTAATAAAACTTAAAGCTATTAATTCCATTGAAAGAATAAAAATTATATCACATGAAGGTAATTAAAATATTTATTTATTAATTTTCTAAAGATGGACGCAGAAGTTAGAAAGCTCCTTGTGATCCTACAGCCCGGATTATTATCTCCATTTATCAAAGCCTGATTCCCATTTAAAATATAATTCTCTACACTTAATTGTTTGACTTTTACAAAGCTCTTTCCAATTAATAGCCACTTGAAATAAGGTACATTCAACACAATAATAAATAACTGATGCCTCCATTATTCCACCCCCTCGAATTACCTTTGAATTCATTAGTTTCCCATCGAGAAAAGTCGGTGGTTGTTGGGGGCTGAGAGGGATCTATCTCGATTTGCACTTAATGCTGGCTAATGGCCCAACAACCTGACAACCATGAGACATCACCAACAGAGGCAGGCAGAGGATACTGGGAGCATTGGCAAAGAGGCATCAATCATACGCCACGTAAACCGCAAGCCGAAAGCCGCCAGTCGAAAGCCATTTTAAGCTGCATATTTATGGCTAAGCAGGGAGCGGGATCGCTCGCTGCAGCTGGCGAGGATTCGAGCAATGGGAATGGGTACTGGTAACGGGAAGCGAGAAACATGCAAAAAGCATTGCAGCTGCGTGTGCGGAGGACGATAAGCGAGAGAGCCGAGAGCTGAGTGGAAAGTGGAGCTGCGCTGGCCGGGATTCCGTTTCCCTGGGGATTCGCAGCCAACGAGATATGCATGTTAAGTTGCGCCCGGCAAAGTTATGCCCCCGATCCCTGGGCCGCTCCCTGGCCTCCCTATCCAGTAACTGTAACTGCGGTTAAGTCAACAAATTAAAACTTTTTCCACTACCCCCCAACGATGAGGAAATGAGGTGGGTGGCCCAGAGACAGAGTCGACGGCCGGAACTTATGCACGAGTTATGCGCCAAGGAATAAAATACTATTTAATTAAACTTTTGCACGTGGCCGTCGCTTACGCTGGTGTGTTTGCCTCAAAAATATAATAATTTTAATTCAATTTACACGCAGTAAGTGCGGGCAAACATAGAGATCTACTGCGACTGGGGAGAGTTTTTCATTTAAAACTAATTTGGACATGGCAGATTTCCGGTGCTCCGGCCACGTGATTTTTCGGGGCATAAATAACCAGAGTCTGTGGCGAGAGCATGTTGCTCATTTGTTCGAAAGGAAGGGAGACGAGAAAAAAAGGGGTTTTCAGTTATATAAATTGCTTGTGAAATTGAATCTTTATGGTTCAGCTGGAATATTTTGGCAGATAGTCTATAAATTATGGCCACAAAGGGCATACACACAGACGCACACCCGGGCAAAAAGTTGTTTGGGATTTTTCTCCCTCTTATTTTTATATATATTATTTTTCTGCTATTTTTTTCCCCCTTTCAGTATGCTTTGGGAAATGGCTCGCATATGCTGGCACTGCTTTTGTCTGCCTCTGTTGTTGTAAATGATTATCTTGGGTTGTCTGCCGGCTCATTGCGTTAAAGTGGCACATTTTGTGGCCGGCCAAATGGCTAGAACATTTCGAAATAGTTTCTAAATTAGTTTCCAAATGCTTCTCGGCGTCTCGTTTGTGGTGTTTTTGAGCGATGGCCTCGTCACCGTCACATGGGGCGTATGCGTAATGTTTTGCTTGTGGGGAAAAGCCCTTCAGGGGTTGCTTCAAGGGTCTCCACTTCAATTTATCCGCACATATCGAAGGCTGTGTCAGCTATCCACTTTAAGCATTTACAATTTGCACTTTTTCACGCTGCGCACCCTGGCGTATACGCAATATGCTAATCAAGCTTTCATAGCATACTTTGCAGCTCATTTGCATAGTACTCACCACCCGCACACGCACTCGCACGAACGCATGGAAGAAGAGTTGCCTGCCTGTCAGTTGGCACATTTTAAAAAACATACATTTTTTTACATTCCCTGATATATATATGTATATATAATATATGATTGATCGAGAGCGGCCTCCACCTCATCATCATCCCTTGCTCCTTTTGGGTTAATTCCCCGAGAGCTGAGGGCTGAGACCGAGACGGGCTTTCCATTTAGTTACTTGGGCATCCTGCAATATTCATGCCGCTCTCCAGTCGGAGTCGGAGTCGGAGTCGGTGTCCTGACTAAAGTCAAATCGAGCCTTGGGCCTTGGTTCGCTCGTTTACAGCTGTAAGTGTTGTAATAAGTGAAGTGTATTTATCCAACAACAAGCTGCTGTTGCCGGTAGACGTCGTCCGTCGTTCTTAAAAGCCTTCCCTGCTCCAGTTTGCCCCAGCCCCGGTGAAAACTTTACGAAACGTTGGGAAAATTGTTTGCGGCCATAAAATTGTGTGCAACCGAAGCTACGGGGTCCGAAAAAAGCCCCCAGGCTGAAGTTGTAATTGGGAATGAGCTCGAACAGACATCGGAGCCGAGCCGGTGCCCCATTCCCCCACGAAATGCCTGAGGGCATTTTGTTAGCTCTTTTCGAGCTCACTCTCTTAATGCTTCTACACTGTAAATATTGATATAAAATTGATTTGGTCCTTAGGTCCTGAAAACTTTAAACAACAATAAATGTTTATAAGCGAGGGCCATGGGAATTTATGGAGTCATTTACATTTTCAGGAATATCTGCTACAGATTTATAATAGGAAAATATTGTGTTTGGGCATAAACTGGTAAAACAGAGGGCAAATAACACTTGAATTCTTCGTTTTAAGTTGTTTAAATTTACACTATTTATGGTTTTTTAAAGGATATATAAATGGGCCTGGTATTATTTTAAAATCTTAGTTAAGGAATGCTACTTTGCTTTACTTTCGAAATAAAAAAGCCTGAAAGCCTTTTTCAGTATTTATTTAAATTTAATAGTTATTTGTCTACGTATATTTTTAATTAATTTATTTATTTAAAGCCAACATTTCGTCTAAAACTAAAGGCTAACTTAAAATTAGGAGCATTAGCTGCTGACGCCTACCGCTCTCCTGGCAGTATTTACATATTTACAATATTATAATTTTATAAATTTATGTATTTATATTTTATGTATTAGATTGGCTTTGTGGAAAAAGGAGAAAATGTTGATTGAGTTTTCTGTTGATTTTCGGTTGTCTATGTATAACGTTGTATGTTATTTATCTATTTAATTATTATTATATATAATATGTTTAGTTCTTTATATCAAGTAATGTGAACTTTTGGGAAAGGAAGTTAGTTTTCTTCTTTAGTAAGCAAATTATGAAACAAATAAATTAAATATTAGGTAGCTTAAATTCCCTAAAATATATATTTTTCAATATTCTTTACCATGTTCTATTTTTTCCCTAATTTAACTGAAGTACTTTAGCCAGAGTCTTCCACTTTTTCCCAGTGAGTGAGCAGCTCATCTTTGTGCGGGCTATCAACTTATTAAGTTTATGTAATTGTTGTTCCTCTCCGAGCATTTGATTTGGAATGGCTTATGGCAGCTTACGTAGGCGTTATCTTCCCCATAACTTCCCCCCAGGCCGTCTCTCGCCTGTCAAGTTTTCAGCATTTTCTTTTTTGTTTGTTTCAGTTTGCAGCTTCCGCTTCCGGTGCCGGGGCCGGTGCCGGTGTCTGTTTGTCAGTCTCAAGTTCAAAGTGAGTGCGAAATGTGGCAAGTGTGGGCTCTAATCAGACTCAGCTGTGCAGTGCAGTGCAAAATCAAGTGTCAATGTGTTGACTCCTGGTTATTTGTAATTCAGCCGAGCACAAATAGAGAGATGAACGAACGTACGAACGAGTGATGAACGGCAGTCATTTCTGTATTCCCATTCCTATTTTCTATTTGAAAAATCCCCCCTTTTTAGAGCTGCTAAGCAATTTGCTGGCATTCCTTTGGCTTTGTCGATGCGCCTTGTCGGCAGGTTGATTAATGATGACAAAAGTGGGTAGCATAGCTCCGTGGAAAGCAGAGCGGAACGGTTCTAGGCTGGTTCTGGGCCTAGAAAGCTTAATCAACAGATGCGACAGATGAGGAGTTCCACCCGGCAGCGTACCATGTCAACCTCACCGCCTCACCTCATCAGCGTTTGTCCTTGTTTCGTGTGGGGGTGTGGCGTGCTCGGTTACTTTGATGTTGCCCCACGTAGCCACGCCCCTGGTCCTGGCCCAGCCTCCCCCGGGGCATAAACATAAAAATTCCAGAGGAACAAGCTTTAAAAATGGCGGGGACACAGCCGTAACCTATTTTCCCAAAGGAAGCGGCAATAGCTAATAAAAATTGTACCAGTTAACTTGGCATGGTCATTGTTTTCGATTCGAATCGATTACCCAAAAAGGGCTGGCCATAAATCTTGGTTCGGCGGACCATGAATCATTTGGTTGGACGAAGCTGCTGCTGCTCCTGCTGCTCTTTCCAGGCATAAATGTCACAAAATTTGATCGAAATGCCAATCAATTTGAGGATCTGCTGCTGCTGCTGCTGCATCCGAAATATCTCTTTCGCATTTCCTGTATTTAATTTCTTTTTATGGCATTTTATGAGGGGAGGCAGCGGAGGGGCATAAGTCAAAAGCGGCCATAAAAAGCGTCTTGCAGGCATGCGCTTATATTACGCATACGCCGTGTTGAACACGCAATAAAAATACCAATTGCAGTGTATGTGTGTGTGCGGAGGCGGACGAGGAGGCGTGGCCATTGCCATTGTTTCGTAATGTGGCTGCATGCAAAATTTATTGTTGATTTTATTTTCACCGTCGTCCTTTTTACACAACACATTTCCCGCTTCCTTTTTGTGCATTTTTATGGGCATAAATTTACAAGCAGCCACCGGGATCGGTTCAGGCTTGGGTTCGTGCCGGTCCTTTGGCACTTGGCCACTCGGAGGCGGTGGCGGAGGCGGAAAGGCAAAAGCAACGAAGCCCAGGTGCGTTATTGTGTCAGCCTTGACCGACAGTCGACGGTCGTGGGTCGTTGGAAGAGAGCCGGGGAAATCTGTAGCAGGCATAAATTCAACTGCAAAGCCACCAGCTGGTAGCTCGGGACAGTTCCAAGTTGAAAAGTTAAATATACACAAGGCGTTTATAAGAGAGCACTGCGGGAAAATATAAACAAAGCCAGAAAATTTAAAAAAGGATTAAGAATTAAATTTATTTTGAATTAAATATAATAATTTATATTTAAGGCATAAAAGAATAATATAAACAAAGTCAGAAAATGCTAAAAAGAATTAAGAATTAAATATATTTCGAAATAAATATGATAATTTATATTCAAGACATAAAAGAATAATATAAACAAAAGCCAGAAAATGCTAAAAAGGATTAAGAATTAAATTTATTTCGAAATAAATATGATAATTTATATTTTAGGCATAAAAGAATAATATAAACAAAGCCAGAAAATGCTAAAAAGGATTAAGAATTACATTTATTTTGAATTAAATATGATAATTTATATATAAGACATAAAAGAATAATAAATAAAAGTCAGCAAAGATAAAATAAATCTAAAAATTGCATTTATTATGAATTAAATGTGCTAATTTATATTTAAAGCATAAAAGAATATTAAATAAAGGTCAGCAAAAGTAAAATAGAATTAAAAATTAAATGTATTTAGAATCAAATATTAAAATTTATTCATAAAACTTACAAGAACACTTAAAACCACATTATTTATATTATATATTTTTAAGATGATTAAATAAGCTCAATATTTTTCATTTACATTTTCTCTAAGCTTTTAAATTGATTTTTTTCCTTAAAAACTCAAAGACCTAATCAATTATAGTCCCTCTTCTTTTTTTTTGTGTTTCTGACAGTGCCCTTGTTTGATTACATGTATTTGTGCCTGGCTAATCCGACGAGTAAGGACCTCAAGATGCTTGTCTTTTGGCAGCAACTCCAGCTCCAGCTCCGACACCGACGCGACTCGACTGGTTCTGGGATTGGGTTTGCGTGCAGGACATCCATTAGAAGAGGACAACGAGGCAACGAGGACAACGTGGCAGGGAGCAGGCCCAGGCCGCGATTCCCCGGGCACGTGGCACCGAATATGTACTCACATACGAGTATCCTTGTTGCCTGCCTTGGAAACGAGCGTGAAAGTATTTTCAGCATTTTTTGGCGTAGCGCTGAAACGGCCAATTAATATTCCCCTTCCTCCGTACCTTTATTTTTCCCTTACCTGGTTTTTTCGGGGGTTTCTCCTGGCTGCTTTGAGGCCTATTGATTTTTTGTTACCTTTGCAAACTTGTTGAGGCTTGAGCGGCGGGCGTGTGCCCAACAATTAAGCCATTTTGTTCGCGAACTCCCAAGCACTCGGGGGGTTTACCTTTAAGGGGGTGGTAAATTCAGAGAGGGTGGCAAGTGTAGAGGGCGGGCATTGTGGCTTTGTGTGTTGTCCAACTGCAATTGATA
The DNA here is from genome assembly GCA_008044355.1 of Drosophila lacteicornis. Taxonomy (NCBI): domain Eukaryota; kingdom Metazoa; phylum Arthropoda; class Insecta; order Diptera; family Drosophilidae; genus Drosophila; species Drosophila lacteicornis. The sequence goes on from VNKF01013148.1 coordinate 26,109, forward strand.
TCGCCCCATTGCATTCGCTTTCGTGTAATTGCAATGCATAATTCGGACTCGTCGGCGGTTCAGCGGTTCAGCGTCATGTGAAGCGTTATAATGCGCTTATGTCCCGCTATGTCAGGGAAATCGGAGGCAGCCAACTAATATAATTAGGCCGATAACGCGTCCAGCCAAATCAAATGCAGTTAGTCCTCGTCACGTGGCCTAATATGCTTTGTCCCTTAACCGTTGTCCGTTGTCCCTGGACTAATCGAAAAGATAAACGTCTGAGTGATGACTTGTGTTTGCATTCGATTCAAGGGCTTTGATAGGAGCGCCTTAAAGTGGAAATCCCTTTTACCTTTGAGATTAAATTTTGACTGAGGATTTAGAGGGAGAACTAAAAGCTTTCTGAATTATAAAGGTATTCTCTTCATTGCTTATTTTATATATTTTTAATCTGTAAGCAGATCTCTTTAGAACGCATTATTTTCGGAGATTCTAATATTTTTAAATATAAAAAATTATCATAACTAAACCAAAACTGCCTTAAATTCAATTCGGAAAACTTTTCTATGTTAGTTTTATTTGGTTAATTATTCTGCATGTTCCTTAAGAAATAAACAAAAGATTTTTTATTTTTTTTATTTTTGACAATTTTAATGATGTAACCCCTTACAGAATTTGAAAAAATCGACCATATTTTTTTTTCGTATTTTGTTTGAATAATTTATATTAAATAATTGAGATTTTAATGGCGATTCCAAAAATATACGACAGTTGGCTATCATTTAAATTTTGACCATAATATGCTCTCAGAAAAAACTCAAATATTGGTTATTTTGAACATTTTATTCTAAACGGTCAAATAATTTTTCATCTTTTAAGCTCAATTAAAGAGGAAGCTGTTATAAAAAATGTAGAATTCTTTTAGGCTTGTAAATATAGCTCAAATTTAACCCTATTCACAAGCCTAAAAGTATGATACAAAAAATATTTAAGAAAATGTTGTAGCATACTTTTAGGCTTGTTAGTTAACCCTATTTACAAGCCTTAAAAAATTGTAGAAAAAATAGTGTAGTATACTTTTAGGCTCGTTAATATAGTTTAAAATATAGGAAAAATGTGTAAATATAGCCCAATTTATAAGCTTTAAAATATGCTACACAAAATGTTGATAAAGTAGTGTACCATACTTTTAGGCTTGTTAATATAGTTTAAAATAATGCCAAAATGTTTAATATAGCCCAAATTTAAACCTATTTACAAGCCTAAAAGTATGCTACAAAAAATATTGAAAAAAGAGTGTAGAAAACTTTTAGGCTTGTTAATATAGGTCAAATTTTTAAATATAGCGCAAATGTTGGCCTATAACAATATTGAATACATATTGCAGCATACTTTTAGGCTTGTAAATATAGCCCAAATTTGTCTCTATTTACAAGCCTATGTAATCAATATTTTTAATGTATCATACGTTTAGGCTGGTAAATAGAGGACAACTTTGGGTTATATTTACAAGCCTTTAGTATTCTTAGCCACTTGTTGACTAATAGCTCTCGGGCCTCTTGGCATTTACCAAGCTGGGATGAGAGCCAGGAAAAGGCACACTGACTGCTGTCACAAAGTGTTCGCACAATTATTTTAAATGACTCGACACAAAAATTAAAAATGCAATAATTGCATAATGAAGGCGTGTGCCAACAAAAGTCGAGAGAGGGCCGAAAGGAGTCGGGCAAGTGGCCAAAACGGATGAGGCATGCCTCCGAAGCTACCCGAAGCTTGTGTGCATAATTCCAAGCCAAGGGTCGACAACTAACGCCCAGAGGGGTGGACCTTTGGGCTGGTCCTTTAGGGTGGATAAGGCAAAGGACCTAACAACGAAACAAAAAAAAGATCTCTGAGAGCGGTTTGGCGATGGTGTGAACAAAGAGAGCAAATCCAAAGCGGCTTAAATGTGTGCTAAGTGCCGTTGAGCTTATAATGAAACACGACGCACCTACACACACTCACTCACACTCACCCACACTCCCTCAATGGCCATTTACACCTGATCTCACGTATACACACTGTCGAGCACTGAGAAAAAATGTATTTAAAGAGGAAAATATATTTCTTAGAAGCCAGGGATATTGACAATGTCTTTTATAAATTTTGTTAATTGGATAAACTACATTAATTATTATAAAAAAGTTATTTTCGACCTAAGAAGCTGTGTTAATTTTTTCAAAGTATTCCCTATAAAGTTCCCATATAAAAATATAATCTACACTAATTTTCCTCACTGTATTATACATACAAAGAGAAAGTTAAAGACACGAATAGTGGGCACACGCAGTGAGGCGAAGTTCCCGCACAGCAGCCACCCCTTCGCCGCACTTCCGGTGTTTGTCCAGGTAAAGCTGGGGGCCAAAACGCAAAAACCACAAATACCGCCAACACATACAGGCTCGGTCACAGGCACAGGCACAGGCACAACACAACACCCACAAAACCCTACCCTCACCGACCATGAAGAGACACACTGGAGGCCCACACACACAGAAAAGACAACACAAAGCACCAAACTAGGCACAGGCTCAACCGCAGAGAGCTGTGAGTGGAAGAGACGCTAGCCTCGTTTGTTATGCTGTTTTTTATGATTTATTTGCCAAACAAAATTTCCGTTGTCATCTCCTTGATTGATGGCCCCAAGGTCCCCAAGTTGCTGCTTGGCTGCTGTCAGTCTTTCCTATTCATTTGAGTGTGTTATTAAACTCATGCTTAATTAACGCAATTATCTCGGCCATTTGTTTGGCAGCAGCGGCCACGGCCAAATGTGTTTCGATTTAAGCCCCCAATCGAGGAAATTTGAGTGAAGTCCTTCGAGGCATATCCCTCAATTACATGTCACATCAAAGTGATTTTCAACGCGGTCGGTCGCCTTCTTTCGTGGGATGCACTGGAATAAAAGGATTGGGTGATGTTTATCAATAAAATAAAGCTAAGACATATAGAAATTCATTAATAAATCGCTGTTTAAAGTTGAGAAAGTCCGTGTCATTTTAAAAATAATTATTTCACATACTTTTCCAGTTGTTTTAATAATGATCATACTCCCTTTAACTTTAACCTAAGCACCAAATGTAAATCTGTTCACAAAATTCCTCTTTTACCCACAATTGGGTGCCTTATTTTCTCTTAGTGCAACATCCCCCCCATCAGTCAGCCCCCATTTCCCCCGCAAGCTGTCAATGTCGGCGATGCTGATCACAAAAATTGAATTGTATATACAATTGAATTTTTTTTCGTTTTTGAAAAATGGCTGCGCAGGCAGCCATTGCATAATTCCAACACAGACAGACACACAGCTTTCGCTTCGAGAGGGAGGAGAGGGTGGCACATTCCCAAGAGACCGAGTGGACTTTTCCAGCCACAAAAAGAGGAAAACTGCAAGTTGCAGCTTGAGTTATGACACTGCTGTAAGGTCACGCCGGCAGTAGCAGCAGCAGCAGCAGCAGCAGCAGCAGCAGCTGTCGCTGATGGCTGGCAAAGTGAACTTGGACAGTTCCCATGCATGGCAAATGACAGTTGTCGAGGTGTTCGAGGATTTGCCTCGTCGACTCAAGTGCAATGATGCGGCAATAACAGTTGGCCAAGAATGTGCCAGGCATCCCGGCTGAGATGGTTGCGGAGAACTGAGCCAAGAGGGTGGCAATTGATTGTAAATACGAAAATGATTACACATGAAATTGGGTTACACACCGTTTTCCGCGCGAGAAGGCAGGGTGCTTTGAAGGAAATTTCGAAGGATATTTCTTCACCTGAGGCAATTGACATTCTTGGGCTGTTCGGCAAATTAAACTATCGAGTATTTTGAGGTTTGATTTTGTGATTTAAGTCATTGATTAGGAGTGGGAAAAGGCAGTAGAAATTACTTTATAAGCTCAGGGAAAGGAATGGGTACTTACTTAATTAATATTGAATTTCATATAAAGATATCCCAATATTTTATAATAAAATAAAAACGAAGACTTTCTAAGTTCTTCATAATAAAATAAATAAATATATAAAGATGTAGTTAAAAATGAAATAAATAAATACAAAGATAGCTAACTTCTTTATAATAAAATAAATACGATGACAACTTGAACTTTTTATTATAAAATAAAATCTATGGAAATATTATTTAAAATCAATTTCCAAATTATATTATTTTTCTATAAATTCTTTAACTCCTTGAGAATCATTAAAATATCTTCAATAAATTGTAAATAAATCCTAGAATTTCTGAACCAAGTGTACCATGCATAGGTTCTTTGTCTCAGCAGTCTTCAGCAGTTTGCTGAACAGTTTCCAGTGCTCAAAGTATTTTAAACAATTGAAAATCTGCTGAGTCCTCTTTGGGCCGTCTAAATATTTAGACAATCAAACAAGATTTGCGGCCAAGTGAAGCTATTTATTTTGTGGCTAAGATGTTAGCCCACTCCTGCCTCTCTGCCTCCCAATCGATTCGACATGGACCGGACACACACACTCAGACTCTGGCTCCTTTGCGGTGCTTTTGGCAAATGTTGCAGCCCATTGGAAATTTCGTTTACGTTTCGGTTGCATTCCGATTTTGTGGTGCTGTTTGGGGCAAGGGGAGCAATTGTGCCCGAAGTGGCCTCCAAAGCAAAGTCAAAGGTTGGAATCCAAAAAGGCAAAGGCCAAAGGGATTTTTCATTAAGCGCGCGCAAATGAGGTCAAAGGGTGAACGCCAGTCGAATGTTGTCGGGGATGTTCGATTAATTAGAAATTTTCAACGTCAGCTTTGTGGGTTTGTGAATAATTAAGGATAACAAGTTGGGATTTAACTTTAAAAGTAGATGAGATATTATTTTAATGAGTTGAAATAAGAGCTTTTATTACAAAGGATAATACTTGACATTTTTATTGAAAAAAAAAGATAAAGGGAACCCCTGATACCAATGCACTGTGTGCGCTCGAGGGCCTTTAAAAACATTTAATTGAAACGCGTTACGAGACACCAACATACAAGGCGACAACGACGCTGTTAATTATAAATTTTCCCTGTCGTGTGTGTGTGTCTGTTTGCCAGTGTGTGCGTTTTTATTGCGCAGCACATCGGCAATTAACAGACAAATATAGCAACAAATAACTGGCAGCAGCCAGGTTTGCAGATGCTGCGATTTTTATATCCCAACGCCGCTGCTGCTGGTCGCTGAATTATTGGCGGTTGTTGTTCCTGCCGCAGCTGCCGGCATTAATCCAACACGCGTCCTCTGCCGCCTTTCGATCCGCTTCGATATGGACTATGGCACATCTAACCGATGCGCCTCGTAAACCAGCCGAACAATGCCCCATCTCCAATCCCATTGCCATCCGGGTGGATGCTCTGTTGCAGCCCCGTGATCCCACCAGCTGCGGCTCGACATCAGTTCTGGCCAATGTACATTTTTGCAGTGATTTGCGTGCATCGGCATGTCCTGTGAGGATTTTCCAACTCGCTCTGCTCTCTTTCTGGCCGCGAGGCTTTTCGCGTTTTGTTTCGTTTTTATTCGCAGTGATATGGTGGAATTTTAGGGGTATTTTGGATTGAGGATTACCGGATAATATTTCCGGATTTAACTAGTCACTTGTTTTTGTTAAAATATTAGATTTTTCAGTGAGTTTGTTGCTGTTTCTGGGTCTGAGCTGGCTGATTTAATTCACATAAATTAAGATGTGATAATTATGCCAAAATAATCCAAGATCTTGTCAGAAGAGCAGGAGCAGCAGAATTTGTAGTACTAATTTAGCTTTATATATCATTTTTCAGTTCAGAAAAAATTACCAGAAGTAGCTTATATCCTTAACATACCTTCTCCTTTTCAATAACTTTTATTTCTTCTCCCTAATAAAATTTTTACTGGGTAAACTCCAGTCTAGAATCTCTAGTGAACCTCCCCTTTCTGATATTTTTTTGCTGCGTAGCTTCGCGTCCCTGTCTGGCATTCAATTGAACCGAAACGCGAATGGTCACTGGGGTAAACCCATTGCGACGGGGCAGCGGAGGGCACATGCATACGCACTCTCTGATTGCATCAAGTTGAAATAATGTAATTAGTTTTTGTGCCGCGGTCGGAGGTCGGGGATGGCTCTGGATGCAATTCGGCGGAGTGGAGGGGCGGTATAGCTGATGTGGCTTGGTGTTTTTGGGGTGGGATAAGTTTGCCAGTCCGATGTTTTGGGGCCTCGTTAGCAGTTTGTTTTGTGGAAGAGAGAGCGAGTTTTGTCAGAGCAAAAAAAATATGTACTTTTCGTTTCGATTGGGAGTCCCCCGGTAGTGGCAAGTGTTTTGATTAGATGGTGGGGCTTTTTGACACTTTTCGAATTGATGGAGTTCGGTGCCATTAGATAATTAAAGTGGCAAAAACATGGCAAGAGAAAAAGAGTGTAAAACGCTGGAAAGTATGCTAGAAAATGTATTTAAAATGTGGAAGCTCCTCGGAACTTATTTTCTTTATTTTCCATTAAATTTATACATTCCCTTGATTGTTTTAAGAGTTAAAGTACAATTCTAAATAAATGTTAGTGAGCTTATTTTCTACAATGTAATAGTTCCGCCAACTTACCATTTTTAGTTATTTATTCACTAACCAACATAAGCTTCTTGTAAAAATATATAAAAACCATAAATTACATCTAAAGTTAATTAAAGCTATACTATTTTTGGCAAGACTCCACAGAATCCTATGTTTCCTGGCTAGACCCCGAGGAAACAAATTTGATTCCAATTTAATTCCAGCCATAATTCATAATGTAACATCTGCTGCTGGACTTGGTTAACTTCCCCGGAAATCGCAGGACCTCTTCTCTCTATTATTTCCCGTCTGCTGGCGGCCTACATATTTAAGTATCTCCCTTATATCAAGCTGGCAACGCAAAAGTGCTTTTTGGCCGCATTCCATGGCGGCACTCGGAGGAAGCAGGAAAAAAGCAGGAAAGCGGGCCGCGGCAATTTAATGGCGCCCCATTACGCGCCATATCGAATGGCCAATTGTGCCCCAAAAAAAAAATTATCGCAGCACGGCATGCTATTCGCTAGGCTGTCAAATAATTAATTAGAAAATAATTGCACGTAATAATTCATGGGGCCCCTTTGGGGACCCCATTCAAATGGAGATAGATAGGGAGAAGAAAGCCAATGGCCCCTGGGCAGACTGCCACAGATTTTCGCCTGCAAGATTGGGGGAGAGATGGCTAATTCCGAATGTTACTGCTATTAATTCCATATGCATTCGATTGGGAGCACCCACACTCCCACCGACACTCCCAAAACTCCCTAAACTGTCATGTTGCGCACATCCAGAATTAATCATCGACATGCAGCATAATTTATTATGTCACACAGTGGCCGCTGCTGTCGCTGCCGCAAACCCAAAACTGTCGGGCGAACCGAATCAAAACCAGGGGCCAGTCCAGCAGCACAGGCCTTTACTTCCTGCGGTCGTCGGCTTGATGTGGCCCATTTAAAAGAGCCAAAGCCATGGTTTTATTGCTCTATTTACACACAGGCACAGCTGGATTCAAAATAATAGGGGTTTTGGTAATAGTTTGGGGTTTGAAATGTCGGTAAACATATTTTTAATGATTTATTCCTGCAATTTCGAGATGAATCCCTGTGAAATAGTAAAAAGGGGAAATTGTATCTTGGAAATCTAGGTACTCCAGCAAAGTATTACACATTTTACAATATATATTTATCTAAATAAATATTTTCAATCTCTAAATAATAAAAATAAAGTATATTAAAGGTTAGGAAAAATATTTTCTCAGGTTAAAAAAAGAATCCATTCCTTAATTCAAATTAACTTTAAATGTTATATTTTTAAATCCTGTTCAACTCCTTATTGTAATATGAAATAAACAAATTTAACATATTATCAAATGTTGAAACATTAAACAAATATTAAAATGAAATAAAAATAAATTCCATTCCTTAAATCACATTAACTTTACCTGGAATAATTTTTAAATCCAAGCCAACATTTTACTATAATATTAAACAAACAAATTAAACAAAAAGTCAAATGTCAAAGCATTAGAAAATAACTTTTAAGAAGCTTTAAAAAATTAAACAAATATTTCGGCATTTTATTACATTTTTGAATAACAATACTTACTTTTCTATAAAGAATATTCAACTTCGAATGATTTCCTGGTTCCGCAAATAGTTTTACCTCCACAAAACCACAAACTCCTTTCTCTAAACACATTTGTAAATATCTCTGAGGGCGTGACCTCAGAAATGTCATGCGGACTGTCGGATGTTGACGGGCTCTTCAATCAAATGCGAAAATTTGTATAATTACAGGCTGGTCGAGCGGGCCCAAACTGCAGGCCTCAAGTGCCAGAGCCATTTGATTTAATCACGTTAATAGCGTTTGCATGTCGCGGCATCGGGCTTCTCTAGAGAGTGGTGTGAGCGGGGCTTAGAGGTGTTAAATGTTTGCGGTTGCATTGTAATAAACTTGCATGCAAATGGCCGCCCCATCAACTTTAATTACGACTCCCTCAGTCTTTTCGGAGGGAAATAATAAAGAAAAACTGCCTAAGGCTCCGAGTTTGAGGATGGTAAATTGATGATTGATGGAGACTTTTACCTGTGCGTGTAGGAGTTGTTTAGATGAAAGGCTTTACTCCGCAGAGGTGTGAGCCCTTTCCGGGTGATAAGCAAATGCCGTAAGTTTTTACCAAGAACCATGATGGATTGTGTGCTAAATGCTCCATTTAGGGCTTTCACAGAAGCTAAATATATCCTTAATTGATGGGGAATGAAAACACAATGGTTTGCGATTATTTTGCATTTTTTAAAGTTATGTTTTTATTGCATTTTCCGTTCATTCTCTCTGTGGCGATTTCTTTTCAAATGTATTTTGTATGAATCTCAAATGTTTGTCGTCACTTGCGCCTTGCTTTTGCTTATTTGCACATTCACAAACAATATTACATTATTCTGCAAGTGATTTCCCATGGATTTGGTTTTTCTCTTTTGTTTTTGTTTTTTCTTTTTGTTTCTATGTTTGTTTACAATTTGTCACAACCTTACAAATTGAAAATTGATATATAAACCAAATACAATGTTCGGAATTTTTGTGTTTGTGCTTTTGTTATTGAATTTTCTCATTCAATAAATACCTTCCGGTTTTTTTCGGTATTTGTCATACATCAAATAAATGAAATTTGAGCGGGGATTTACCTTTTAGTTTATGTTTGCTGGTTCTGCGATTTGTTGCTAATATAATAATACTTATCTGCGGTTCTATTATCAATTTTGTTTTGTAAGGTGGCGGCGCCTGGCTTGGCCATATTTAATTATTATTTTTGAGCCCGTTCCTATACACAATGCTAAATTTAAAAAATATGTTTACCATTACCTTCTAAATGTTTAAAAATGAAAAATAGGCCTTTTTCAAATATATTTCCTTTTTGAGGGAGGGGACAAGGAGGAATGCTATTTTCAATGTTTTATGTTTTTTGTTTTAATTCATATTTTTATTTCAATTTTTGTGTGTTTGCATTTGCTCATAAAAACAAATGTTACAACTTACAATTTGGCACATCATTAAAGATTAGAGTTTTCATATAATATACATACATATATATATGCATATATATTTATATACTTTATATTTATACTTTATGCGACGCACAAGCGCCTGATCTATATGTGAAAAGTAAACAAAAAGCTGGCGCTGGCTTACGGTTAGACTACACAAATTACAGAGTTATCTTCTGGGGATTTTGTCACAAAAAAAGAATCGAAATGAAGACTTTATAATATCATATACATCATATATCGTATGCTACCATATAGCTGCAGTGTTTGATTGAGTTGCATTTGCATTTATTTGTTTAATTTAATTGTGGCTTCTCTTTCCTCTTCAACGGCCACATTGCTTAAGACAAAAATTGTGTTTTCCTTATAGTTTGGTTTTGTTTTGTTCGTTTTTTAAAAGTTTGCGGTGGAAGTTGAGTTCATAATTTAAATGTATATACCGTACCGTATTATTATATTTAAGTTTTGCTTTATAACTAGATCTTGCCTTGCTCAAACCCAAAATGTGTGTTCTGTGTGTGTGTTCGATCGGGGGTGGGCCAAAAAGTATGCTAAGCTTTTTGGCAAACTATTTTGCGCTATTTGAAAAATTCATTAAATTTAATTACGTCTTTATTATTATTATAATTCACTTGAAAGCTACGTTTAATTTGGCAATTGTTGGGTTCGATTTGTTGTTATTTTCTCTTTATTGTTTTACTCGCTTTAGTTCATATATACTCGTTTATTCTTATCCTCTTGTGTCTCTGTCTGTCGTCAGCATCTAAACTAATATAGATATACCTAACTAAAAATCATTTAAAATATAAACTTTGGCTTTGAAAATGTCAACGTAAAAATAGATATATATATCAATGCAGTAATTAATTATGTAATTATGAGAGAGAATCAAACGAAAAGTTCACAAGTGTGTGTGCGTGAGTATGATGCCGTTAATTGCTTGTTCGAGTTCTCAAGGACCCTAGCCTGCTGCTATGCCATTGTGTGTGCGTGTGTGTGTCCGAGAGGAATTAAATAAAATATCAAATACCATATATCATTGTGTCATCATAAATATGTACAATCTGAGACAGTTGCTAAGTGATTAGATTCGAAAAAAATAGAGGAAATACCATCAAAGTTGAAGCTCTTTGGAGTCGTTTTTCTCCCGTTTCAATTAGGTTTTTTAGTAGGTTTTTCGAAGAAGAACACTTAAAGAATTGCACGATTACACACACACAATTAATTAGTAGCTTGGTTTTTTTTTCGTTTTTCATAGCATAGTATGGTTGATAAACAACTAGTATAAATTTGTTTTTGACGACAGTAGCTGCCTAAGAATCAAATATATAGAGAACGACAAAGTCCTTTTGTTTGAGCATTTTAATCGTTTAACATTTGAAAAATACACAACGTTAAAAGTGTTTCTTTTTGTTTTTTTCTTTCTTTGTGCATTAGATTCGAGTGTGTGTGTGTATAAAATAAATTCTTAGTTTGCTTAGGGAAGTTTCTGGCTCCGGTCTAGACCGAAAAATGAACAACATCGAAACGATTTGCTTCTTATTTGTTATTTGTTTTGAAATTTGTTTTCTTTACACAACACACAAGGAAAGTGCTACGGAGTAAGAGCTAAAAATTGTAATTTTTAATGCTTATTATTCGATTTCCACATCATTCATCAATGGCTTTTTTGTGTCACTGGAAGCTTGACCTTTTTTGTTAAAACTAATATATATATATTCTTTTTTTGGGATTTTCCTTTTTCTTATTTTTTTGCTTTCTGCTGCTATGGCGGCATTTAAAGTAAATATTATTGTATATTCCAAGGATATGTCTACGTGTTGATCTTTTGCATTTACCTATGCGCTACAATTTATCGTTTTTTTTTGAGCAATTCGAATTGAGTCGAGTTTTCCGTATTCCGAGTTGAGTGAGTGGTTAATTAGCTGCCGAAATTATATAAAGTTATTAGGAACAACCAAGCAACGCATTAAAAAATAAATTCGTTGACAATACAATACAATACAGAAATGAGTATTCTTTGGGGTAATCAATCTAAAGTATATACGAATAAATATAATTTTTGTTTGCAAATAATAATATACACTTTTGATTTGTAAATGTTGCTTTCCCGTCTTAGTACAACCTACAGTGCTAAATGTTTTAGAATAAATCATAGGGACCTAACTTAGTTCAACGAAGTTATGAAATCAACAACCAAATTTATAAATTTAAACATATAATTATTTTTGATGAAGATGTTTCAGCAGGATGAAAAGTACCTAAAAACATTGCTCTCTCTTTTGATATACAAATACAATGCCTATATATAATAACTATATATCATGTCGGTATATGTATATATATAAATTCTGATCTGCCGCACAAAGTTTCAGCTTTTGTTCTGGTAAAAATCTACGCATGAAGCACATTTTCTTCTCATCCTTTTTTTTGCAAAACTATTTTGCAATTTGAATTTTAGTTTTTTTAAATTTTTTTTTGTTACTTTTTGTTTGGTTTACTTATATAAACTCCATAGAACTGCGTTTAGCTGCGTATATTTTGTGTTTTGTTTTTGGTTTAGCTTTTTGCTTTTACTGGACGACATTGATTTGTTTATGTTCTTCTTGTTTTTTGTTTTTGTTTTGTTTCTTTGTTGCTTAGCTTTGATTTTCAACTCTCCAAGGTCCAAGGATGTTGTTCTTGCGGCTGCTGCTGTTCTCTGGCTGTGGTTGTTGTTGTTCTTGTTCTTGTGTGTGTTGAGTATCTTGCATCTATCGGTTTAGTTTTTGGTTGTAACTTCTACTTACTGCATCGTATCGTAGGGAGAGGAGTATTTACGTCTAAGTTACTAGCTTATTCGCTTTGCTTGCTGCTTACTGCTTGCTTTTTGTTCATATATTATTGAGCATTTTGTTCATCGAGAGTAGTTCAAGTGCATTATTTGGCTGACTGGTGTAGATTGTTCTTAATATGGCGTGAAACGATTGAAGCCGCCGCGATACATGGTTGCCTGGAGGAAAAATTAATAAGAGAATAAAGAATATAATTAATAATTTTTATTAAAAAATGTAGGAACAAGATTCTGGATTAAAAAAATAAATGCAAAAATATCTCGCTTAACCTCATATCGAAAATATCGTACTTTGATATATCGAAATTCGAAATATCGAAAAAATCTAACTTTACGTTAAAATATCGATATATCAAAATTTTATTTAATTTTATTTACATTTATAATTTTTTATTGCAATGGTATATAGAAAAGAATATCGGTTTATCGTACATATGTACATCGCAATGTTAAAATATCGATTTATTTACTTATTATCGATGGAATGTTAATTTATCGATATTTTCTCACATCACTAATTAGTTATGAAATTTAATTTCACTTTAAATTATATTAAAGGAAATTACACTTACCCCATAGCCAGGCACTGGTCCAATGCCATGTCCTAGATAAGGATCTGCATACTCGCGCGCATATCTATAAATATTCGGTTCGTTGAGCTTATTAGTAAGTTTTCAGTTGCGATTTTTTTTGTTATTATGATGATGATTTGGTTAGTTGATGATTCCAGTTGGTTTTTTAATTATTTTTATTTTTATTTTGTAGATCTTTATTTTTTACTTATTACTATTCAATTGACAAAAGTTGTTAAGCTTAGACAAAGCCTTGCAAAATTGCTCTATCGACAATTTTACATCTTCAGTTATCAGTGTTAGATTTCTACACTTTACACAATTGCACACAAGATAAGAAATAAATATTACAAAAAGAAAGAAAGAAATCAAATTATTAGATAACTTTTAAATAAAAATGTTAAATAAAGAGATCTGCTGTAAGAAAGGGTATTAAAAGGGGTTTGTTATGTTTAAATTATAGATTTATTGATAAAGGAAATTAAAGCCTGAAAAAATTAGTAAATACTTTAAAAATACTTAAAATCTAAGTAAGTTAGTTACAAAATAATAGGTATGGAAAATATATAAAAATACAACAAATATAAGATAAGGCTACCAACATATACAGAAAGAAGAAAATATAAATACTTGAAAGAAGTATAAATACTTAAATATAATTTGAATAATTTATTGTAGTGAACTAAGTTGATATACATTATTAATTTAAATAATAAATATTGTAAATGTTGTTAAGATTTTAACTAACATTACTAAATCACAATATAGTTGTACAAATGCTTTTGGAAAAAACTTAAAAATACACGTTAGAAGCCTTATACTTGTATTAAAATATTCCAACTGAAGACATCTTAGGTTAAATGGGATTTTTTTTGTTAAACCTTTCAATGAGTTATTATTGTTAGTGAGAGGCTTAACACCTTAATTTTTCTGATGCCTTTGGGGTGAACAGGTCTGTCTAGACATTAACTATCAGCTTGAATTTGCAGGAAGAAACCGAAATAAATATCATTTTTAAAGAGATTTATACTATTTAAAATCTAAATAAAAACCTGAAATAAATTCTTGTACCTACTGCAAATTCTATCTTCAAGTTAAGCTTAAGACAGGGCCCTGCACTTTCACGATGATTAAACTTACCCAGCTACGGTGGCGTAGCCGGCGAGTGCCGGCTGGGCGGCTGCGGCTGCAGCGGCTCCGTAGGCGGCCCGGGCAGCTACCGCCGTGTAGGTGGTGGCCGCCGTGGCGTACGCCTGCTGCTGGGCCTGAGACAGCGGTGTCTTTAGCAGCGGAGCAGTGGCCTGGAAGAGCGGTAAGCAGAGGGCATTATATTTTACATTCTCGCGGGGAGAACAGACGCAGTCACAGATCGGGATCGGTGTTTGGGTCTGGACCTGGGTCTGGGTTTCTCTTTTTAGGGGGTGACAACGGCAAACGACACAAGACTAGCGGAAGAGGAGGTTGAGGAGGTGAGAGCAAGTGTGGTGAGAAAAATTAGGAACCCAAACCGGTGGAATACGCACTCACACACATATATAATCGAGAAACAAAAAAAAATTATAAAAATAACGGGGTGCAAAACAAGTGGGTGGGTTGGTGGTTGGTCAGTGTGTGAGGTGTGTGTAATAATAATATTCTATGTACACTTAGGTATAACCTTCAAAACCGAGCTACGGAGAGAGAACCCAAGATGCCAGGCTACCAAAAACCGAAAAGCGAGGCTCGTAACAGTAAATAACTTAGCGTATTCGATTATAAACTATGGGTTAACTTAAGACTTATGGCATATAGACATACATGATTATTAGTTCAAGTGCATACACAATATTAGATAAAGGCATTGACCATTATTGAAACGCATAAAAAAATGAAGAAAGACAACAATCAAACGGAAAGTCTGGGGGGGGGGACTATATATATCTAGGTGCATTGGAATTGGACTAGGAGCTAGATATGATTATTTTTACCAAAACATTCTGTGGAACCGGAATGCGGTTGATCGTATGTGGGTTACTGTTTAGCGTAGTCACAGTGCGGCGCTGTAATTTATGGTTTTTATATAGTTTTTCAATAGTGTTGTTGAATTGTTGTGGTAATTGTTGAGTTGTTGTTGAGAGTATGTTGTTGTAACGGTCGTGAAAGATAAACCAAAGAAGAGTTTGTAGTAGTTACAAAAATGTTTACAGCATTGAATATCATATATTTAACAAATATAAAGTTAAGATTATTCAGCGAAAGCAATAATATGTGAAAACAAATCAAGGAAACTAGCACGAAAAAATAGTAAAAACCAGAGCGTATGCTTCCAAAATAGCCTCCTTTTCGTGGTCACTAATTGAATGTTTAAGAGAAACCAAAACAAAGGATGCAGTTATACAATAGTAGAGAGAGAGAGAGCTTATACACAAGTGTTCAGAGTTAAGTTCCAGGTAACAGACATTGAGTTAATTAAAGCTTGGCTAAGCCTTCGGAAATAAAGTGTTTGTTTTTACGACCAGTTACCAAGTTCGATTCTCAACTTAAACAGCAACAAAATGAGGTGGTCTCGCCGTTGGTTAGTTCGGGATAATGGATAATGGCGGATAAATGCATAAGGGAAACTCAAGGGAAGCGACTTAAAAACAAATATAGATAGAGAGTATACGGTATGAGAGTAGTAGGTAAAAACGATTGTTCCAAAAACCAAGTCAAATGTTTCAAAACTCAATCGGTGTCTTTTGCACAAGCTACCATCAAAAATATACAAATTATAATATTAAAATGTTGAATCGTTCTTAATATTCTCTTTTTTTTTTTGGTGGTTGTTTTGTGGTTAGCAATATTAGTTTTGACAAAAGTTTTATTACATTTAATATGGCGGCTGGCTGAGCGGCTGGAACTTCAGTGACCGGTTTGGCTGCCTGTAAAATTTATATAATATTTTCATGTATATTTGTCGTGACAAGGTAGAGAGAGAGAGGTTGGAGTAGTTAGGGTTTTTAGTTTAGCTCTATAATATATAGTAGCTTAAAGCCTAACCTAACGAGATTTGTAGTATAAACTTAGGTGTAATTTCTAGTTTAGAGGATATATTCTTTTGTGTACGAGACTCACCTGGAAGCGTAGATTCGGATCAGCGGAAGCAGCGGCTGCTAAGAAGGGATCATAGTATACACTGCGTTTGGTTTTTTGATGTTGTTGTGGGGGGAACAAGATAATAGAAAAATATATATATTAATAAATCAAATAGTTATAGGTTCGGGGGTCTGGGGGTAGAGGTGATAGAGAGAGATTGAGAGACGTGAGAGGCAATCCAAAGTTTCTTGGTTCACCTCTCACTCGTTGGCACTTAAAAGCAAAATTCAAAAATTGTTCTTTTTGGTTCATCTTTTTTTTTTAACGCACTTGTGTGGTCTTTGATTTTTTTCTTTTTGGAAAGGAATAAAGTTTGAATTTTAAGTTATTTGTTTTCCAATTAAAATAAACTTTATCCCTAACCGTTTCGGGGTTTATTTTGTTTAGTTTTCAATATTAAATGTGGTTCTTGTTCTTTTGTTGGCAGTACTGAAACTCAAAACAATATATAAATTTATGGGCACCTATTTCCCTAACCTACCTAACCTATATATATCGTAAAATACTATCTAAGAGCCTGTGCTGGAAAAACTGACCTGATCTGACCTGATTCCCCACTGGATGACGAACTGATTGGTGGTGGTGGAGGAGGAGGAGATGTCGAGACAGAGGAAACGAAACGAAAGGGAAATTAAAAGGATTATAACATATAGGTTTTTGTTTTTGTCGTTCATTATAGAGACAGAGAGTAAACTAGCAGCAAAGTTAGCCAAGTTAACCAACCAATTAACCAATCACATTCCATACTCCATTCCCCAATATACACTACGGAAAATTGTCTTGCTTTTGCTTGCTTTCCAAAATTTGTTTGCATTTTTTAATCTTTAGACAGAACAGACACTCATGCACCTAGCTAATTAGTTATGGGTTTTGTAATTTTTTTTCTTGCTTGTTTGTTTTTCAATGTGTTTTCTGTGTGTGGTTTTTAAAGTATACAATATTTAATGGAGCATTCATTCATACGCTATGGTGTGTGTGGGGTGGTGTGTGGGTGTGTGAGTGTGTAGAGAGAGCAGCCACAAAAGAATATGTTAATCAAAAGGTCTATATATATATTGAGAGATATATTGATGTAATGTTAGGTAATGTCGGGGGGCAGAACATGCACGCAAGGCGCTGGCAGAGCGCGACACTCTCAAGTCAAATATTCAAATTTGTAAATTTTTAAATCGAAATTCATCATACGCCTAGAGTGGTACGGTACACAATATACAATCGACGGCAGGTAAGGTCCCTTAACCAAAATAATCATAAATCGAACGATGCCAAAAAACACACTGCTGTCAGTCAAAAGAAGTATGATCAAATATATATCGAGTGTATATATATATAGAGAGAGTTATATATAGTTTTACGTGGATGTGATGTGTGTTTAGCGTGCGTTAATCGGTTGCTGCGTTTTATATTTTTTGTTTTTTGCATTTAGTAATTTTGTATTCAAGTTTGTTCTTTCTTCTATTTGCTTGATTTATACAAAATAGGTCAAAGACTATAGGTTTCATTATATGCGATATTAAAACTTTACACACACAAGATAGCTAAAAAAACATTGTTCACCAACAAGAATAGAGAGACAGATAGAGTAACATAGAGAGAGATGATAGGAAAAACAGTCTATAAGCTATATAAACAATAGAAGCTGCGGGTTAAAATCAAGACAAATTAATGAAAGGGAATTCTTTTCGAGGAAGTAAACCACAAAAAGAAATCCTAAAAGATTAGGAAATAATTGTACAAATTATAAATTTTTTACTACGTTTATACGCCAGCTACTTGGAGAGCAAACTAGATTTTTAATTTATAATTAGCTTTTCTAGAATATTTGTAAGAATTCGAGCCTGTTTTAAATAAATAAATATTCCCTAAAATTAGAAGAGACTTTTCTGTTAATATTTCAGTATTAATCATAAATTTTTAGCCAAGAATATTGTTAAAAATATGTAAATAAATTGTAATATGCTTTATAAGTAAAGTTTTTATTATGAAATTTTGAAAAAAAATATGGTTATTTGTCCAATTAAAAATAATTGGAATCGGAATAAAGGTTGAATCGAATTTTCAAAAGTAAAATATTCTCTAAAAATAAGTCAAATCTCTCAATTTAAATTTGATTAAAACAATTGAAAGTGAGCCTAAAAGTATGCAAGAAAATAATACATCTAATTTTTTAATAAGTTAGCATACTTTTGGGCTGCATTTCAAAAGATTTAAAATCTTTAGAAATTTCTGTGGCATCCCTGACTAAGGGGTTTAATCAATCCAAAAATATCTCTAAAAATCGGGATAAATTTCAGCAGTTTTATATTAGTTTCCAGCAAACAAACAAACCATAAATTTAGCTCACAAAATCATAAAAGCTCTGCTCAAGTGCAGCATTCAAAGAAAATATACATAAATCCAAACTAGGGCGTGCGTATAAACGTAGTTTCGATGGGCTATGGTATTAGGGTGCTCTAGTACTAGGAACTACATTCAAAATCAAATCAAAAAGTCGCAGCGAAAACCAAAACTAAATTACAACTAAAGGTGATAATTTCTACGGCAAACAAACTACGGCGGAATCGCGGGTGTGCGACGGACGGATGGGTGAGTGGCGACGAGTCGTGGCCACTCCGGCGCTTCCGGAAGTCGCTCAACTCTTACTTACGGCGCGAATCCATGCAGGGCGGCAGCACTGTTGGCCGCATTGGCCGACGCAGCCATGGAAGCAGCAGCCGCAGCAGCAGCGGCCGTTTGCGGTGACTGGGTGGCGCCCGCCGCCGACAGACGGGCGGCATAGGCGGCGGCGGCGGCGGCAGCAGCGTTCGGATTGCCCCCAATTCCTCCCTGATTCTGGGCAGCGGCTGCAGCGGCGGCAGCTGCAGCCAATGATTGCTGCAACGCCGAATGTTGCTGCTGGGCAGCAGCCGAGGGCACGGCGACGGCCTGGAGTTGAGCCAACTGGGGGCCAAGGGCGTGGGCATGGGCGGCATGGACATGGGCAGCATGCGGATGCGAGGCGGCTGCAGCGGCGGCGGCGGCTGCATGTTGCTGCTGGGCGGCGGCGACCTGCTGTTGCTGTTGTGCCGCCTGCTGCTGCTGCTGCTGGTGTTGTTGCTGCTGCTGCTGTTGATGTTGCTGCTGGGCGGCGGCCACTTGATGTTGCTGCTGCTGGGAGACCGAGACCTGATGCTGTTGCTGTTGTGCCTGCTGCTGCTGCTGTTGGGCGGCGGCAACGGAGAGGGCCTGCTGCTGCTGCTGCTGCTGCTGATGATGGGCGGCGACCTGCTGTTGGGCGGCTGCTGCGGCCACAGCGGCGGCGGCCACCTGGCGTTGCTGCTGCTGCTGCGCGGCGGCGGCGGAGGCCGCCAGCAGATGATGGTGCGGGTGATGGGGATGATGGTAGGGGCTGGGGCCGACCACGCCCACGTGTCCGCGCTGGATGGCCACTCCACGCATGGCGGCGGCAACGGCGGCTGCAGGAATATCGCATATCGCAATTTTAACCCACGCAAGAAACAACCAAAAAATTCGTTTGTTTTGTTTTTTGGCGATAGTTTTTCGGTTATGATAGGTTTTTTTGTTTTTTTGTTTTTTGCAACGATTTGACACAACATTTTTGTATTTGTTTATATTTTGTGTGTTTGTTTATATATTTATGTATGTTCATGTGTTTATTCGTGTGCAAAAAGTAGAAAAAGGAAAAGAAAAGAACATAAAACGCATGCGGTTAGTTTTCTCTCGTTGATATATAAGTAAATATTTATATATATATAGAGTATATATGGTATATATATGGCAAATTCTAGGCTTTATAATTCGCTTTTACGAGTATAGCGCTGAGATGATGTTGTTGGTTCGGTATATACATATAACAATACATAAGACATACGTGTGTGTGTGTGTGGCTCATACATATGTAAATGGGTTCTCTTTATATCGAAACATACTTAACATTAGAACACTGAATTACCAAGAAATAATGCTACGCAGTAGTTGCATTTTATATTTGCATAATATGTATATATATATAGAGGTATTATATCATTGTCAACAATACGAAAAAACATTAGACCGATCTTTAGTACTGTGGTAAATATAGGCATAAGTACATACATCCAACTGTGTACCGTATGCGACGTTTTTCAACAACTCATTGCATTTTGCTGTGTGTGTGTTTGTTATAGGTGGGGCTTTTGGGGTTTAGATTCCGTGTTAAGAAGCATTTAAGTAAACTATATAAAATAGATTTAATTGTTCGTTTAACCCTTGCACCTTTCGGAATACATTTAAAACTAGCAAGAACATTTACCAAGTGCTAAAGGTGGAAGGATAGCGGAGCGATGATAGGTTTGGAATTTTTGTAGAGGAAGGGATTTGATTTTATCTGGGGAAGTAAAAATGTGAGCTTGCATGCTGGGAAAATGTGTCTTAAATGTGTTTATTTAAAAGGAAAATAATGTTTTAGTTAAAACCTGGGAGAAAAAATACTAAGCCCTTTTAGAGAGCAGCTTAAAAAAAACTCACTCTTTGGCTCCTAAGAGCAACTTATAAGCTCTTATTGTTGCTTTGCTTGTACATTGCAGGCAAAGCGTGAAAGAGGAAGTGAGAAAGATATATGAGACCGAAAAACAAGCGATCTCAAGAGAGGGAAAAATGGTTATCGCACTCGTTCCCTCCTAAGAGCAACTAATAAGGTGTTGTTGCTGCTTTTCTTGTACATTGCAGGCAAAACGTGGAAGAGGGAGTGAGAAAGAGATATGAATCCGAAAATCAAGCGTTTTAAAGCGAAAATTGCTCTCGGATTTAAAGTGAGATCAGATTAAGAGGATCTTTCGAATCCCTTTTTATTCGAATTGGCATCCCTTCGGTCTTTTGTGGACTTTTAATAAAAAATGACCGTTTTTGCGAGCTCAGCTTGAAACCGATAAAGGTTAAAAATTACAATTTAAACTGCAATTTCTTATCCGTTAAATGTAATTAAAATAATCTCCCTTTTGGCAACAAAAATAGATCGACTTCAATTTGAAATTACACCACAAAAGCCGCAGTTGCATTGCATATTGTACTTTTATTAATTCCACGCGGTTTTATCACTCAATTTATAATATAATGGCATATGCCGGACAGGCTTCAGGCCTCATAATTAACAATTTTGCGAAATGCCGAATGATAGTTAGCCAAAAAGGCTGGTCCAGAGCCACGGCCACAGGTATGGTGTGCTCTCTGCATTGTGACATTTCGTTTTCATTGCAAATCAGTGCACAAATCATAATTGAAATGTATAAAATTATTTTTTGAGGGGGGTGCGCACTGCGGGTCTGTGGCAACAATTTGCCACAAATTGAAAATTTGTTTGGCCAATGTGCAATTAAAAATTCGATTTGCCATATTTGTATGCTAAATTTGTTGCCCGAAACAACCTTAAATCTGGTGTGTGTGTGTGCAAAAGAATTTTCGGAGAAAATTCCCCCACAGTGTATTTTTGAAGCTGAATTATTTTTGGCAAAAACAAAAATTTTAATTTCTGTGGCCGAAAGCTGGACAAATTAAATGCTCAAAGGAAAGAATTAAATGCTGGGATATGTGCTGTGTGTGGTGGTGGTGGTGAGGAGGTGGCATGCAAAATCAATTTTTAAAATTCCATTCGATTTCTGCTTTGCGAATTTTAATTGGCAAATTGAATTTGCAAACGTGGCAAAGACAAACACAAAATATCAGAAAATCGTGCAAACTCCAAAGGGTTTTTTAAACTTAAAAACAAATATACGGGGGGGATTTAGGAGTAGAAATAGAGAGAACAAAGAGAGAGTACGAGAGAGAGTATGGAAGCTAGAAAGTGATGCTCTAAGAGAAAGGAGGCGCCTTACAGAAAAATGCTTGCTGCGGCAAAATGTTCGCTCTACCGATAAACGTTACGATATATATAAATATATTATCGATATATTACGATATACATTTTAGTCTAAGGTTAAAGCTAAAATTCCTTGCCATACTTAACAGCTAACAGTTACAGTTACAGTTTCAGGTGGTTGCCACTAGAGATTATCACTGCGATCGAGGTGTGTGTAGTAAGTGTGTGTGTGGTGTGTGTGCCTAAACAAATGCAATCTCAAGGACGGCAAAAAGTATGCAATATTTATATGGAGTATATCGATAGTCAAATAGTCATACCCAAATGCGTAAACCAAAGTAACACAAGACAACAAAACATTTATACTTGTATTATTTATGGTACAAAGATTCTCATAGCTAAAGAGTTTTTTTGGTGATCTTGGTTTCTGGTTCTAATTGTAATTGTTTTTCTTGTTGTTGTTGTTGCAGTGTTTTGATTTCTATTTCAGTTTATGGGTTAATCGATTACTATCGATTATAAGGGATCTGTGTTTGCGATAAGAGTTATTTTTGAAAGTTTAAGCAGAATAAGCTGTGTTTTAATAATTATATTTTTAATGGAAAAGTTATAATAAAGATTTATCTATGGTTTCCATTTTATTAAATATTAATCTTGATGAATGCTAACAATATTTTTTACTGAATATTTAAATATAATTCTTTATAAATCCATTTACTTGAAATTTACCATTAAATCATCCTTAGAATTAATTATTTTAGACAAAGAATTACCTTCTTGAATGGAAATATGTTTTATGAACTTTATTCTTGCCTCTAAATGGTTAATAGATTTTAAATAAATTATCTAGCTGAGGCTAAGCTTAATTATTTAATCTTCGCAACATTAGCTCTCTTATAAACGTAGTAAATGTAGTATTATATTTTTATTCTTTTTGAATTCTGCTTTTAGGCGCTCGCTTTCGCCAAATACCCCTGGACTCGGGGGTGTAATTTCTTAACTCCCAATCGATGTCGTACCTCCGCCGTGGCGCTGCTGCTGTGGTCGCTGCTTGGACAGCGTTGTGCGGTGGGCGTGGTGCCAGCATTATGGGCGTGGCCGCGGCTGCGGCCGCTGCAGCGGCATGCGCTGCCGATGCCGATTGAGCCGCCGCACCGCCGCCAACGTTAACCGATGGCGGCGCCTGGGCCACCGGCATCGAGACGGGCAGCTGCAGCGGTGCGAGGGTGGGTGCTCCTCCGAGGGGGGCGCCCAGGAAGGGCCAGGCGGCGGCCACCGGTAGGCGATAACCTTGGATTTGGCATACAGTTTGGTTAACTAATTGTATTTTTTTCGTTGGTCACTATATATATATAGCCGCTGCAAGGGCAGCATTTTCTTGTCATGCTGCCCACGCAGCCGCTGCAGCTTTTACTTTTTTTTTTCGAAAATATGAACTTATAATGAGCGGTGTGTTAGAGGTGTGTGCGTGGGGGGTTTCTGTTTTTCAAATATATAGGTTGGTTTATATATATATACATATTCGAGGGATGCATGATGAGGTTGCTGTTGCAGTTGCTTTTGTTGTTGTTGTTGTTGCTTTTGGCTTAGTTCTAGTGCTAAAAAGTTAGACTTTTTTTTTTGGTTGGATCTTGGCGCGCGACGGCGAGAGTTACCAGTTACAGTTACGAGTACGAGTACGAGTATAAATTGTTTACGCTAAGGAGCATTTCAGACATGTTCAGACCAAGGAATACCAGACCAAACGGAAAACGTGTAATAATAACAAAAAGTAAGGACAACAAATAAATACACAATAATCAAAGTCAAATTCAAATTCAAATTCAAAGTCATAATCATAATCATAATCATAAGGGAACGCACATACAACGAAACTTGGTTAAGAAAAGGATATGTAGATAAAATAGTTGGCATATAAATTGATATATAAAGTTATATAGTAGGTAGTATATGCATAAGACAACACAGCCGCAATATGCTAAACTCATAACCATCGTTATAATGATTGCCAGATTATCTCTCAGTCATCATCATCATTATTATTATTATTATTATTAATTAATTAATTAATGTCAAATCAGGACTAGAAAGAAAATGGCAGAGGCTGCCTTATATCGGGATTTTCGAGCGGGTGTTAATGTGGCTTTTATGATTCAAAACTCTGTTTGGTAATTTCTTGCTTGCTTGGTATTTTTCACTTTGAATTGAACTTTGGTTAAATGCAGACGAAAAAGAATAAATAATAATACCAAGGTAAAAAAAAAAAAAAGGGGGGAAAATAGTTTAACAGTTACAAACAGTTATCAAATAGTTGCAGCATTATATTCATATATAGATTGTATGCATAGTTTATATAGATTAACGCAATTTCCGTCGGGACCTACCAAATAAATAAATTAAATACATGAGATAATCTCTATATGAAACGAAAGGAAATGCTCATATTTCAATTGTTTTTTGCAGATTGCAACCAAAAAAATAAAAGTAAGAATAACGAACAAATGCAATTGCAAAAATGGTTTCATTTGGGGTGAACTTTTGGACGACTCTTTGATCCTCCCGGCGATGAGCCTACCCAGGGGCTTATATATGTGTTTCCATAGCCATTATGTAAATATCAATATTTGAGCCCTGCCTAAATATTTATTTTGCTTTTGCTTTTGGTCTTTGGTTTTTTGTCTTTTTCGGCTTACAAGCTAGAAAGTTTTGTTGGTATAACTCTTACAAATACATGTATATTTAATATAAAACAAAAACTGGTCAATTATTTGTACATTTATGATACCTTATTGCTTCTCTGCATTTTGTGTCGGGTGTGGATGTGTGTGGCGTGTTTAATTGTGTGTATTATTTGAGAATTTACAACAAAAGTACGTACGTCAGGCAATAAATACTTAATAATAGCAATAAAACGCCGAAGACGAGAAAAAATATGTGAACAAAACGCTTACCTTCTGGCCATTGTACGCAGACTGTGTGTGGTGTCCAGCAAACGATTTATATATTTATATTTTTTTTGTATATATATTCGTGGTCATGTCGCATGGAAAAGGCAAGAGAAAATATTTTCATTAGTTTTGCATTTAAATTGGTTTTTCTTTTGATTTTTTTGTTGCATTTCTTTCATCCATTTTCTGGATAGCCTATTATAAATATTGTTGGATACATGTCTTAGGCACATATATATAAAAAACAGGCAGAGCTCTATTACAGATACTAGAATGATTTTCTTTTTTGATTTTTGTGTTGTTTTTAGTGCTTATGGTAATTGGTTAAATACTGCAGAATACTAATTGATTTGTGGCAATTTGTGTTTTCATTGTTTGGCTGGTTGCATGCAGCATCCTCTTGTGTTTTCTCTCATTTGTTTGGAAATTGGGGGTATTTACATACATGTATGGATTCAAAACAAGACTTGCGCACATAGAGAGGGGGGTTCGATCATATTTATGGATTTACTTAGTTCCCAATTGGGCAGACAGTTGAATAGAAAGTGATTTGGTTTGGGGTTAAATGGGTAGTCTGAAATATTAATAAAATACTTGTTTCTTCATCTAAACTGTATTTAATTAATTTAAGTTGATTTCTACATTTTTTAGAGGAATGATCTGGCATCGCATCTGTAAAAAATTAATTAATCGGAGGCGTTATCGGTGGTTTGCCAGCTCTAGCTCATTAATGATTTATAAAAAATCGATATAATTATCAATAATATCCCAACTCTAGAACGTCTCTAGGCTTTTATATTGATAACCTTTTCTCTCCAAGCAAATGTAGAGCCTCTGGTAAGCTTTAAATTAACTTATCAATTCATCGTTAGTGTTATCGATGCTTTGCCATCTCTAACACATCAATGATTAATGCAAATTCTAAGACTATGGACTCTATCGATATTGTTATCATTAATATCAAACCTAAAGAACGTCTCACAATAAAAATTGTGCAAAAATAGAGCACTTCATAAACTTGGCATTAACTAATCGAATTTATCGTTAGTGTTATCGATGCCTTGCCAGCTCTAGCTCCACTGTATGATATGCCATTCTAAGACTATCGATTCGGTCGATACCATTATAGCTTATAGAACTTTTCTAGGTATTTATTTTGAAAACCTTTTCTCTTTGTGCAAAACTAGAGCTCTTGATAAGCTTAGCATTCATTGGAAATGCAAAAGAAATGCTTAACAAAATGACAAATAAGCAAGCAATGATTGCTTCCTTCCACCAATCGAATGGTTACACAATGAGCTCGCCTGTCTCTCTCGTCTTTGTGTGCCATGGAAATTCGCAGGAGTCTGCAATTGCCCTGGAAAATGGCAAAATAAATACCCCAGCAAAAGGGGCAGCAGCAGGCGCGGAGGGATACTACCGAAAAATGCAGCAAGAGACAGACATGTCAGACGGAAAGAAAAGACAGAGGCAGACACTTGCTTGATGGGCCTGAGGAACAAGGACGTAAAGTCGACGTAGCATGGGCAAGGGCGCATGGCGCATTAAGTTTAACATGTCAAAGGATCAACGCAAAAAAAGGAAGAAAAACAGCACCAACACCAAGAAAGTTAAAATGGCAAGGAGATGAACCAGAAGTCGGGGCGGGGAAAAATCAACCTATGTGAAGTAAATTTTCCTGCAAATGCACAAAGTAAGTGTGCGGGGCATCGCATTTGCATAAGACATAACAAAACACAGGGCTGAATAAAACGTTTCTGCGGCAGGGCCCCAAAGGGAATCCCCCCGAAGGATAACCAGAAAACTTTACTTTCTTTATTTTTATTATTTTTTTCTGCTAAATGTATGTGTGTGTGGGTATGGGTTTGTTTGGTTGTGTGTGAGGGAGCCACATGTTTGCAACTTTGTGGTTTATTTGCAATTATCCCGACTACCGCCGCTTGACTGACTGACTGACTGCGGGACTCGGTGACTGACTGCTCTGACTCCTCGTGGAGGAGCCCACGACTGCCGCCCTAACGAGCAGGACAACGACGTGAGTCGTCCTCCTCGTGGCTGGGTAATAATGCAGCAGGCGATTTGCCATGCAAAAGAAGCCAGTTCGAAACGTGATAAAGTGACTGTCAGGGAAGCAAGGGAAAAGAGAGCTCAGAGCTGCTCTGCTGTCCTTTCAATTTCTCGTCTTATCTGTCGGCACTTGGAAAAAGGGGAGATCCTTTAAATAAAATATATCCCTAATTTCTTTAGAATTTTTTATATAAAATAAATACAAATTCTGTATAAATTATCGGTTAAAACTTTTAACTATAAGCAGATCTACGTCTCAACTCTATAAAATGATCGAAAACTTTATTTTTAATGGATTTCATCAATTGATTTCTCAAAAACTTGGCTGTCTTTAAACCCGAAAACGTATTAAGTGTAAGAAATCCATTTAAAATAATAATAGGAAAAGGTTAAGGAACAAGCTTATATAGCTTCTTAAATATGTGTTTTTCTAAGTAAGAAATAATTCTCATTAAGTGAAATTTACACTGTTTTTATTAGTGCACAATGGCATCTAGGGATGGGTTGCCACTAAAAAGCCGGTAAACTTCTTGGGCTCCTGCAGCATTTAGTGCAAGGCAAATGAAGCGCATTAGGTGAACGTGCACATGGCCAAGGACAGGGCCAAGGAAGCGGCCAGAACGTGGCTGGCAAAAAGCTGGGAAAAAGGCAGCTCCTGCTCCTGCTCCAGCTCTTCCCTCATATTGGCCTTTTTCAGTGTCCAACTCTAAGTTCTGTTGGCAATACAAAAGCATTTTGCATCAGCAAAAGGATAACCGACCACCGGGGAACTGGAAGCAGGAGCTAAAGATGGGAATGAAGCTGGAAATGGGACTGAAGATGGAGCAAAGCTGCCAACGTCCTGAGCCGCTTTACCAGGAGTTGGGTTTCACCCAGCCTCATTCACATCCCATCTTTTTCAATCTCATGGCTCCCCGGGTTGAGCTCAGTTCAGTTTGGGTTTGGTCGGTTTGTAAGCGGCTTATCGTATTGAGCGTTCCCAAAGTATAGATTTTGCTACTGTGAATACTTTTTAATGGCAAACAGAGTGGAGACGATTTAATCAGCAGTATTATTTATTATACATTGCGTGGAAAAACTTTTCTCGGTTTCAACTTTAACTCTCTTTCGCTGCCTTTACATCCCCCTTTTTATAGTTATTTGATGCAAGGAACTGGGGGAAAAACAACTTCAACTGGAACTGCTCTAAACTGCAAATGGTACAGGGACAAGATATCTAAGAACTTCTAGCTGAACGAACTTTAAAAGGGATAAATATTACCAAGTCTTTTCAGGAAGAAATCAAACCAGAAAAGAGCACAAAAAGAGAGTGTGGGGGGAGTGTAAATAGCTTGGGATTGATTGGGAATTAATTTTCATAGATAGATTTTTAGGCATCATAACTGTATAAAAAGATTTTCCAGGTATTGCAGGAAGTTGTGAAAATAAATTAAAAGACATTTTGCCAATTCAATCAATTTGTGAAGGTAGGAAAATTATTAAAATAGGAAGACAGTTGTGGGACAGATATAGAAATACTTCAAAGACTTAAATAGAAAATAATTGCCAGCAGATATGAAATATGTAACCTAAGCCAGTTTATGTCTTTTATTTATTTTTTTTACATGCTGGGACTGAAGTTTCTATGGAGTATACTTTCTGGGTCAAGTTTCAATTTTGATTTCATTCAGCCAATGGTTTTTGGGGGAACAGGACGAGTACAATACACAGTTAGCAACAGTTAACGTGCAACATGCCAAGGCATATATATGTCTGAGATGTCCTCACAGTTAAATCGAACGGATATATAGAGGGGGACGAGGGATATAGATCGGAAGCTGCAAGCAGCAAGCATTCGTGTCTTAGTTTAGGGTTTTATTTTTATTTATTTTCTGGCAGGCACACAAACGAGTTACAAAAAACAAAAGGTATTAGGCATTTTTCATTTTGGTTTTTGTTTGTTTGGGGGTTTTGTTTTTTCTTTTTATTTTTTAAGATTTTGGCTCACCTAGAGCTGGGGCCGGTATGGCACCATCTTTGGTCAGTACAACTGTGTGGGGTGTTTGAGAGAAAACAAAATGAAAATCATATAAGTAACGCTGGTCAATCATTATCATCATCATCAGAAATATCATTATCATAATCAATTTTCAAAATGGCAGACGCATTAAACATAACTTAATCGGAACCACAAATACGCATTAATTTGATGTATATTAAATATTATTTGGATGTGTGATGGTGGTTGTTTTTGTTGAATAATGGTAAGGCAGCCGCAAACCCCTACGAAAATAAATCGCTAAGGTACGATATATATACGAGTATATGTGTTTAAATTGGTTTCCCGCAAGTTAGTGGCATTTTTGAGAGTTAGCAAGTTTTTTTTGTTGATTGCTTCCAAGCATTAACAAACACAAAACGGTGGAAATTTCTAGCGTGTGTGTTCGGCCACAAGGGAAAAACGAAGGAAAAACGTAACATTTTCATTAGGAACGCACACACACATTCACACACTCATTCGCTGGCAACTCAATTTCTCAGTTTCAGTCAGTTTTAGTTTTTGGCCACCAAAGAAGTTGATGTGAAAAGTTCCGAAAACAAACAAACAACAAAGAACAACGAAAAAAAAATTACAAAAAATAAAACAACTCAAAAACGAAAAACTTAAGGAATGTTAAGGAAACGAACAATAGCAGCAAAAACAATGCACACTTGAATTGAGCTGACTTTCATTGTTTTTGTTTTTATTTTTGTTGCTGCCGTGGCTGTTGCATTTCATCGTAATTGCATTTCTTCGGCGAACACTTGAACTTGTTTCATTATGTGGCTTAAACTTGGCGCTGCCATGTGGTTACACTGAGAAAAGCTCCCTATATTGAGATCGAAGAAAACTCGGTATTTAGGAAATTATTCGTTCTTGAAATAATATGAAACAAGGTTGACTCGGAATTACTTATTTTATACTGTTAATAAAGCTTTTCAGAATGTTTTCATAAGATAATTCTAAGCAAGATCTTGACAGACTTGCCACTTGGGAATTCTAAGCCACATTCGTTTTTTTTTTTTTTCAGTATATGCAGCGATGCTGTGGAGGTCCTTTCTTTGCTTTATCTTGCTGTCTTTCTTCTTGTCTCGTTTTTAATTTAACTTAAGGCACAAGACATTATTTTTAATTTAAAATTCCATCTATAAGATATTTATTTTAAATTTTATAAATTAAGGTTTTTATACTTTTAAGAACATAATGCATTTATTATTTAGAACTTACTATTAATCGTGGGATTTTTAACTTCAAAGAGGTTTAGAATTCTTACTCCCAAGTCAATGTTAAATATTATTTCAAAATTCGTAAACCCAGAGTTTTTCTTACTCAATTATTTGTTCTCTGTGTATGCATTGCATGTGCATGAATTTTTTATGTGTGTGAGTGTGTAGGAGTTTATTTTAAAGGTGTAATTTGTAACTTGTGATCGTGTGTGAGTGTGTTAGGGTCACTTACCGTTGGGTACTGTTGTCACTTTTTTGGTTTGTACACGTGCAGTGGCGTTATTCACCTTCACAATTGGTTATTGTATTTTTATTTTTTTTTTATAAATTTTTTTTGATAGATCAGCGAGCGTGGTTGTTGTTGTAGTTGTTGTTGGTTTGGTGATGAGTTTTATATTCAAGATTTTTATTTTTTTATATATCATATACACACACAGAGCAGAGTATATATAATAATATTTATATAAAGATCGCATGTATATAGAGAATGTAGAAATAAATTATGTGTTAGTTAACAATTACGGAAATCTTTTGCAAAATATGTGTTTAAAGTGTGTTGGTGGAAATTTGTGTGTGTAGGAATTTTAGGGGATTTTCTTCTTTTTTACTTGTTTTTCTATGTGAATTATTGAAAAAGGATTATATTGACAAATGAAAAAGGCTTCAGAGTGATTGTATTACCAGAATACACCCTTATATGGGCCTTTTTTAAAGGAAAAATGACATAAAACCCATTGTACGGGAAAATATTGTGAAAAAAACGTGGCCTTACCAGATATATTATTTTACAAAGGCATTACGTTTGCATTTTCAGGACCCTTTCAATGGGAAACCTTTCATATCTCTGCCGAAATTGTTTTAAATTTCATTTGTTTCGATTACAAAAATGTGGAAAATTAATTTTGGAAGGCTTTTACATCGAAACGGACACACGACAGATGATTGTGTGAATGTACATTTCCGCTTCCGGTTGCGCGAGGCGGCAGCAACTTTTTGCGGGCATACAGAGAGACTTAATTAGACTCGCGCGATTTCCGCTGCCATTTTGGCCGACAACGAAATGGAAATAACATTGCAATGCTTGTGCTGCCTTTTATGCGGCTCAGTTAATTTGTTTAACCAACCAACGAACCAAACGGACGGACAGATGAACTTTTCTGCGCACTTTGCACATTTTCAGCATATTTTAAATGCCAATTATTTGCGGCTCGCCAGTGAGCATTAATCAGAAAAGGAGAAAAGGCGAAAAAGGAAAAATGCGTAATTAATTTTTAATGAAAGGCAAATAAGAATCAATCACTGTGCGCGGTGCTGACAATGCGTCTGGGGCTAGGTCCTTGGATTAAATGAGAAAAGATATGGGGGCGGGGAAAACAAAAATATTATTGAGCATTTCTGACACACGCAAGGATTAAAAGTTGAAAAGCAATTTCGCTCCGCTACTCGCCAGTGATGGCTTGGAATTAGTTGGGTGTGTGTGTGTAGGGTGTGTGTGTATGTAGGGTGTGTGGTGTGTGTTTAAGGTAAGTCGTATATATGATATGGCATGCACCCACCTCGATTTTGCGTCCCTCAACCACGGTGCCGTGTAGACGTTCGCGTGCTCGTTCTGCATCGTTGCTGTTAGCGAATGTTACAAAACCGAATCCCTGCCATTCGCAATCAAACATGCAATTAAAGAAACATATAGAGTATATAGATTACGATTTTCAAAAAGGAACTAAATGAAAAAAAAAAATGTACCAGTAAGTAACGATAACAACAAAAGTCTTCTTCGGGTTTTTGTTGAAGTCGTAAATATATATGGTTTATATTTATATGTATATAGAAAGCTAAAGCTACAAAATACATCAACAAGGCGGCCAAGGACATGCTGTTTTTTTATTTTCGGACAAGGGGCCATTGGTACACATCTCCTCACACTCCAAAAAAGGGGGGGCGGGATTTTTCGGGTTGGCGTCTGCGACATGCACGTGCCCTACTTTGCACTACTCCGTACTCCCAACGCCCACCTGCTTCCACTCTCTCTCTCTGTATATAGCTCGCAACTCCGGCTGCATCTCAAGGTGCTGCTGCTCCTGAATTATGCACAATTCCCGGTGCTATGGTAACTATGCAATTATTTTCGCCCACGCTTCACAGGCTCCTCAATCTCCTCAGTCTTCCCAATTTCGAGCTCCCATAATAATGCTGTAAAAAAGACAGCTCGACAAGGTTGCTACCGGCGACGGACAAAAACATCTCTCCTTGGAATACTTGAAGTGCATAATTTAAATGAATTGTGCGACAATTAGATGCAAAATGTCCTGCACAATTGGCGGCGGAGCAACAGAGAGGAGGAGGCGCGAGGCGAAGGCTAAGCAGGCGGGGGAGTTTCAGAGCGCGCTCTTCGTCGAGGATAAAAGTTTTTGGCACAAACTTACCTTGCTGCCGCGCTCGTTGAATATAATTTCCACATCCAGAATGGTGCCAAATTGCTGCGGGAATACAGAAAATAATAAATATTAATTTAATGGCAAACTGTCGTCGTCAAGAGGGGACTCTCAAGGAGTCAATATTTTAAATTAAATAAATAAGAGCGGAATAAGAGGGAGATTAAAGGCAGAATTCTATTTAACTTTATTCAGGAGTTCTTTAGAAGTCAGATTTTAGGAAAATAAGGAAAATAACTCTTCTTATAATAATATTAATTGTTAATTATTTATTAATCTTCAAGGAAAAGCAAGAAATGTATTTTAATATACTAAACCTGCAAAGGTTTTTCATTTTCTCAAACATTTATAATTATTTTCCATACAAATTCCCTAAGAATTTAACTTCTTTTGTTCATTTTTAAACCTTACTTACCCCAAACATGGCCCTTAGATCGGGATCCCGGAACCGGAACGGTATATTGGAGACATGCAGCCGCTTGGGCTGACTCTTGGCATCGAGGGAGGCTGCGGCGGCCACAGCGGCGGCCACCGAGGGCACCGACTGGGCCGGGACTAGGGCGCTGCTGAGACTAGTAGCTGCTGCTGCTGCTGCTGCGGTGGGCGATTGCTGCATCGAGGTTGACATAATGCCGCTGGCCGCGGCAGCAGCTGCATTCAGATGGGCAATCACCTGTGATGTGCTGGCCGGCACCACGCCACCGTTGTTGGCACCACCATTGGCCATGCTGTCCAGTCCGGTGGTGGGCAGAAGGCCGACGCCGCTGCTGCTTGTGGCCGCAAGGGCACCGGTTGATATCGAGCTACCCGTCACCGAGGTGGCTGCTGATTGCACGGATGTGGGACTGCTGCACAGGAGTGGCTGCTGTTGCTGCTGCTGCTGGAGGGCGGGCGGCGTCTGCAGGAGCGGTTCGCCGCTAGCCACCGGCGATGT
The DNA here is from genome assembly GCA_008044355.1 of Drosophila lacteicornis. Taxonomy (NCBI): domain Eukaryota; kingdom Metazoa; phylum Arthropoda; class Insecta; order Diptera; family Drosophilidae; genus Drosophila; species Drosophila lacteicornis. Next base: position 59,644 of record VNKF01013148.1, read on the forward strand.
ATTTCCCGACATGCTGCCCTCGTTGGCGCTGCCATTGAGGGTCAGTCCGGCTGCTACTGCTGCCTGCTGCGAGGCTGATGCGCTGGACGGGGAGCAGCTGAGCGGTGATCCGGGCGTGCCACCGCCTCCTCCGCCGCCGCCTATACCAGCGCTGACAGTGCCGCCGGCGGCGTTGGCCATCGCGGAGCTCTGTTGGGAATCTGCTGCCTCATTGGCGATCAATACTGTGGACTGCAAAGGGAAGAGATAAGAAATAAATTATTTAATTGGGCTTTTATACAATTTTTAACTCGAAATAAGGTAAATAAATTATTATTAATATTGTGAAATATATTTTCTTTCAATTTAAGTAAATTTTTAAGCTAAAACAAACTTTTTAGAAATTTACAGAACTTTCTACAACGAAAACTCGTACTAATTACTCCTAAAAAAAATTGCCAAAGTAAAAATGCAATTTTCCAATCTCATTTCATTCGATTGAGTTCATCGGAAAAGCGGTAGTTTTGGAAACTTTTCGAAAGCACTCAGACTGCCGTTTGCCGTTGCAGTATTTTTTCCGCTGTTGAATTTTCAGTGCTGGCTGGCAAATCGAATGCGAACAAGTGCCTCAATAAATAAACAATTGAAATGAAAATACAATTTTCAAGTGGTTTACATTCCCAGTACAGATGGAAATCCTGTGGGAAGGGCGAAAAGCGGGCCACGCATCTGTGGCAACGTAAGTGGGTGTGTGTGCAAGTAGAGGTATGACCCAATAAAAAAGTTACACACACAATTGGGACAGCCAGACAGACACGGAAACAGGAGCTACAAACGCATACGGGACACTCCCTCATGTATGCACTGAGCTAAAAATTAAAATAAATTCAAGAAAAGGAGTTTGAAGACGGTTTTAATACAAATTTTTTAAATACTCCATAAATTATGATAAGATTGGGTCACACTAATTATGGTATTTTATAGGAAATAGAGAAACTGTCCCTTTAAGGCATTTGTCCGTCATGTCCGTCTGTCTGTATGAATTCCTAGATCTTTGGAACTATAAAAGTTACAGCTTTCAAATTTGGTAACAATATAATAGGTTTCAATCAGATCCAGTTAATATTTAAATTTTAAAATCTAAAAAAAAACGCGGTTTCAAATTTATAGCCTTGAATTTATATTAAAAGCAACTAGTTATATAATAAATAGCCTCGTGAGGACGTCTTTGCTGAAGGTGTAGTTCAATTTATCTCGCTCACACTCGCCTTAAATGGTTTCATGGGTTCGAGACCCGGCTAAATTGATAATTTTTTTTTATAAAATTATATTTAGTATATTGACAGTATCTTTCTTTATTTACTTGCTAACTTTACTTATGTGCTAGCCGTCCTCTTAATTTAATATAAATCAATCTAATGGAAGAACAAAGTTTATTTAATAGTTAACAGAATATTTATTTAAACTAATATTAAATAAATATTGTAGACGAATAAAAGCTCTGAGGTAAAAAAGTATTATTATTTAAGTAGAAACTATGGAGATAAATATCTATATCCTTTTTCAAGAATAAACATTCTTTTATTCCACATTTTTTTCTCAGTGCCTCCGTACATATTTTGTGGCACAAACTTGTGTTGACTTATGCAATAAAACTGTCGCGCAAACTGTTGCAATATACCCAATCCACCACAGCAGCGGCGGCGGCGACAATGCAATGCAATCCCCATTGAGCCCGCGGAAATGTTTGCATTTTGTATTTCTGCATTATTAAAACTGAAAATGCACTGCCATGGCGCAGGATATTATTGTTGTTTCACTCCGCTCTCCCCTGCCCAACCCATCCCCATTGTATTTTCTCTGCAGGAATAATATGAAAAATTCTCAATTCACGTAGGCAGGCAAAACAGATCGCAGCTAAATTCGATGACAATGCAATAAAAGCCAGGGTAAAGAATTGCGTTGCGCCCCATAATGTAGGCAATAGAAATAACGCTTAACTTAATTTGCTGCGCATTGTTGACACATAAATCTAAACAAATTTTTGTGTGCCTTTGGCCTGACAATATACATTTTTTTTCTCTTTGGCTGGCTCTGCATTTTTTCAGGTTTGCATGTTTACCGAACATTTCGGTCCCAAAGTGAAATGGCGTGAAAAACTTTGGCCCCATAAATGGCTAACTGGGCGGAGGAAGAGACGAGGGCGGTTGGTTTATTGTTTCGGGCATCGGGTTACACGTAAATGACATTTAACGCTTTTTAGTTTATCGAAATGCCTTTTGTGCGGCACGCGACATAGCTGGAGCAAAAAAAAAAAAAAAAGGTCGCCTCTTTGATTCGCCATCAAGAATTTCTGCATAAATTTAAAAACTTTTTCGGTCCCACCAAAAGGCAAATAGAATTTTGTTCGGAATTATTTTCATTTGAATTCTTTTTCCTTGGTTATTTTTATTTGAATACTTTAGGTGGCTTTACGTGTGAACTTTGGCTGAAATCAGATTACAATCCGCTATTTATTGTCTTTATCTTAATTATATTTTATGGTTTTAACCTTTGAATAAAGGAGATTTCTGAATGAAGAGTTACGATAAAAATAACTTAACGATGCTTTTCAACTACAAACTTATTTATTTAGGTTTACTATTTATTTTATACTTGAATTTAATAATTTAATTTCTTGTAACGTCGCTTCCGTAAGTTAGTGTGACCAGCGTTTATGTTAGAATTTGTCCAAAAGAAAGTGTTGCCAGATGGCGAAATCTGATGGCCACAGTGTCATAAATTCTAGAAACTTAAAGGATTTAATAAAAAGAAATCATTAAGACAAACAATTTATAATTTAAAGTACTTTTTAAATGAAAAAACATTTGTGTTTTAATGAATTTTAAATCCCTTCTTATAATTTCTTGTGCTCACACCCACAGCTTGAATTTAATTCCCTCAACTCAATTAATTAAAAAAAACTTGGCCAGCAAAAAAACTAGAAAGAAAAGGGCAGTGCGTAGCTGTTTGCTGTAAAGCATAAAGAACAAAGTTTCCCCTGATGATGACAATGCGTAGGACGGAAAATGCAGCTACAAAAGAGTTCAAGTTGAGGCAAAAAGCAGTTTTTCCCATGGCCAGTCTGTTGGTCGCCTAATGAAGATGAGCATGGCAAACAAATAGGATAACAAAAATGGGAAATGGGAAAGGAAAACATGGTAAGACCAAGAAACCGGCACGTAAATTTCAATTGTGTGCTCGTCTCTGCATATTTTTTTTCTTATATTTTTTATTTAGTATTTTTCCTCTCCGGTTTATTTTATTATAATTTTTTCTTGTGTTTGGTAGCTGAACTCACTATGCTGAGCACATTTCGTGGGGGCAGTGATGATTGCAGATGCTGGTGTTCCGGCTGATGCTGCTGCTGCTGCACTTGGTCCATGGTGGCATGTCCATTTGTCAGAGATGGCTGCAAAATGGGACTGCTGGTGCCACTTGGGGGGACTCTCGGTTCTGCGAGGCTGGTTCCATTGTACGACGAGGTCTGTGTTTGTGTTGACAGATTTGTCTGTGATAAATTTTCAGATAACAACAAGGATTTGCGTTTTAGTTGCAGTCGTAGTTCGTAGTCTTGGTCGTGTGGAGGACGTGGATTAAGAGATAAAGTGTGGAGAGAAACCAGACAGGCAGAGAGACAGGCAGAGGGCGACCAGCACCAACAATTTGCTTAAATGGGTAGCTTAATTTTTTACTTCTCCCAACAGTTTTACAGCTGCTTAATTGCTTGGAACATGCCTTGAATATATAGAGTTACAATTACCATGTATATTTAAAGTTAGGTATAATGAATCAAGACAAAATGCAGTGTGTTTTGACTTATAAGTAACCATTCCTAACCTAGATACTTTTATTTTATTTATACATTTAAAGCTACAGAAATACATGTACACTTTGGCACCATTAATTAATCAAATTTATTTATAATCTAAGTATGATTGGTATTAATCTAATTAATTTAGAGTATCATTTAATTTGTCAAATGTTCGTCAACTTTTAAATCATGTTATACTTCACTCAACTAATTGATATAAACCAAAACGCATTTATTTATTTAATGCTTTCCCAATAAATTTCTTCCTTCCCTCTTCGTAGCTTTTATCTGCATAATTTATGATTTGTGGTTGACTTATATGCGGAATTCAGACAGTTGTTGTTCTTATTATTGCTTTTGGCCAATTAATATTGCTTAGATTCTGATTGAATGAAATTTTCTCCAACAATTGAAGAGCAAACGAGAGAAGGAAAGTGAGTGTGTTGACAGAACAAACTGATTGATTCAAGTGGCATAATCCTTGTGGATAAACCTCTTAAGATTGTATTCAGTTTAAATTTCCCATATTTTTGATGCCCATTTGGTTTCAACTAAATACCTATTTGCCATTCATGTTCAAGTACACAATTAATTGGAATTTTCGGTACATTTATGCCGTGGGCCAGGCAAACATAATAATGCAAGGCCACTTTTCCAAAATGCTAACCAGCTCTTACATGTGGCACAACGTGGCGTATGCGTAATGTTTGTGAGAGGTGAACATTTGCTATTTAATTAAATAGGAAAGGCATGTGAAAGGGTGAAAAATGAAACCATATTGGAATTAATTCAATATCTGTTTATTTATTACAACTGAAAGGCATCTCTGTGTGTTTCTAAATCTGTGTGCTAAAAATCCAACTAACTCTCTCCCTCTGTTAAATTATTCAAATGCACGAATCAATTTTCATAAACAAATATCTTTCGGTCAGTAAACCAAACAAGAGTTTATATTTATTCAAATGGTTTTAGAGACCGAAAAGTACAACAGCAGCAGCTGCTTGCAAATTGCTGCTAAGCTGCTAAAATATATACATTTTAATTAGATTTGTGGCCGAGCTAGAAAATGCAACTGATTTTAGGGGGGGGAAGTTCAAGAACTTTGCCCAATAACAACAACTATAGCATGTGTGAGCTCTGGTCAATTTTTAATTAAAGCAGAAGAAACAAAACAATAAACTACAAAGCACTGGGAAATATCCCTACACAGCTGCAGGAGAATCGGGAGCAACTAAAAGTATGCTACAAATACATCACATCAACAGCCAACACACACCCACATGGACTAACAACAAGTGCAGGTGGGGCCAGGTGAGTGCGTGAGTGTTTTGTTGTTCCCTCTGGCACTTTTCTCTTTGCTTTGCCTCAGCGCTGCAATTAAAAATGTAAAAGCAAAGCGGCCGCAACACCAACAACAAATGCGGACTAAACACGAGCAGGTGCAACAGCGATAACAAACACCGGGCCTATGTTTGCATGGTCGGGATAACACTTTAAGGAATTAACTAATCTTTATGTAAGCATAAAATAAAAACTTAATATTTTCTGGAATATACTTTTTTGCCTGAAATACTTTAAAATACTTTTCCCACTTTTTTTGGGACAAGAACCCATAAAAGAAATATGTGTTATCTCTTTTCTTATAATTATAAAATAATAAAAAAAAATGCAATGATGAGGTTTTTTCTTCTAAAATATATACAGCAAATTAAAAAATATGTAAAAAACAAAATAATTAAATGAAAATAAAATACCAATTTATTTAGCATACTTTAAGGCGCCTTTTTAAATAGATTTCATATCACCAAAGGTTTTTTTTTTTGTATATACCAAACGGAAAAAATATTGGTATTGCTTTTTCTCTTTTGTTTTAAAATATAAACGACATCATAATTCAATTTACGCAGAATATTAAATAAAGACTTATATTTGCTAAAAAACATTTTAAAAAGCGCTCCAAAATATGCAATATAATATTCAACACCAGTTAATTGGTAAAAACGATATGCAAATTTATGCAGCATACTGTTAGGCGATATTTTTAATTGATTTCAAATTGAAAACAAAAAATTATTTTATACAAAATAGTGAAAAAAAAAATGTAAAATTCGTTCTTAATTATTTGTTTTGTGTGTCGCGATACCAACTCTGCATGTATTTGTATGCGTAAACCAAATCAAAGCAGAGGACAGAGCAGAAACCAAAGAAGACCAAAACCAAACCAAACCGAACCGAAGCGAACCCATAAGCCAAAACCAAACATTGCTACACATACCAATACCAAACACGGACATACACCAACACAAACACAAACATAGAGTGAGGCAGAGCGAGTGGGTAAATGAGAGAGTGGGTTTTATGGGGCTTTGGTGGCTCAAACAACTTTTTGGCGGGCAAACTCACCTTCTTCTGTTGCATGTACAGTGAGCAGACAACGTCGTTTGAGGATGCTGCGCCGCCAGGTGAGTACTCTGTGCCCAATCCTCCGCCGCCAGAACCTGGCGCTCCTGGCCCTGCGACTCCTGTGCTGTTGCAGCTGCTGTTGCCTGCTCCAGGTCCAGCTCCTGCTCCGGCACCATCGCCGGCGGTCTGGTTAACTGGCTCAGCCTGCTGTTTGGCGGCCGCTGCTGCCACCGCCAGCGAGAGACTGTCGGCGGCACTGGTGGCTCCACCGCCTACACTGGCACCGCCCACCTGTTGCTGCTGCTGCTGCTGCTGTTGTTGCTGCTGCTGCTGCTGCTGTTGGGCGTGCTGCTGCTGGGCGGCGGCCGCCGCGGCTGCAGCCGCTGCCGCTGGTGCAGCGGCATAGCCGGCCGGAGCGCCCGGGAAAGGCGCCACGCCCGCCTGCACCATGTGCTGTATTTCCGGAAGAAAATCACAGAAATAAAGAGAGAACGGGGAAAGAGAAGCAGAGAGAGAGAGAGAAAGATGGGTTTATGGATTAGTAATGGTCGTAAAAGTGTAAGTATCCCCCTAATGCGCACTCAAAAAAAGACAAAAGAAAAGCCAAACAAATAAAGCGTTTCAGCATCATAATTTGCAGTAAGAGTTTCCAAGCTGCCTTAGAATTAGCTGAGGATTTAAAATCAATTTAAATGATGCCCAAAAGTGTGCTACAAAATATGAAATCTTACTTTTAAAAAATCACTGCATACTTTTAAACACTTTCTGAGTGGATTTCAAATCATCAGCTATTTCTGTGGCTTACCTGATATAGTAGATATTTATAAATATAAAGTCATAATCAATGAAACAATATGTTTTGTCACATAAGTCTCTTCATAAATTATATTTTCCCTTTTATACTTAACATCTTCTTTAAGCATAAACTATTCAATATTCTTAGTTAAATTTAAGAAGAAGGTTCCAGAAACCTCCAGTTTCCAGTTTAATAAAAAGAAACTCACTTTAAAAGTTACTAAACTTGTTCTGAGGCTAAATATCCTCACTTTAAAACAATATTTTCGAGTGCACATTTAAAATGAACATTATGAGTATTAGTTTTTCCTGGTGACACTTTTCATACTTCTTGCGCTTCCTTTTTCCCCCCAGAGAGACGCTTAGCATTTTGCTATTTGTGAGTGTGTCTAGCTAGCTGAGCCATAAAAGTGCAAAATTAAATCCAGGTAGTTTATTTTGCAGGTGGTAACCCCATCGGGTCGTCCTGGTCCAGAGCTTTCCGTATTAAGCTCTTGGGTTAGACAAAGGGACACACACAAAATGAGACTGGCAGTAGGATGTGAGCCGGGGTTTTTGGAGGGTTTTTTGTGTGGGGATAACAAAATGCGCTTTAAATTGTCAGTTTTATTTGTATAAATTTTGTGCCATTATTTGACTTGTCTCGCCCGGATTTCCAGGCCCCACAACCTCTGTCAGCATCTATGAAATATGCAAAATTTGCAGCTTATTGTTGGTTGTAGCTAAATACATACATACACTCAGGAGCAGCAGCAACAATGGCTGGCGGGAAAAAAAAAGGAGCCAACTTTTCCAGGATATTTATATACTTTTTTTTCGGGTGGTAAAATGGTTGGAACGGGATTATCGTGTGAGTGGCATTTTAATATGTTTTTAGCTATGGAAACGACTCCCTACTCGCTTCGGTTACATGAAATGGTTATTAATTTTACGATTTAATGCAAATGTCAACGAAATGCTGTTTAAGTGGAAGAGTTCTGAATGCCTAATGCTGCTTATGACACGCCAGCAAAATATATTTGTGGGTTTTTCAATTACGACAACGATTTATCGTTGCGCAAGCCCACTTTAATATTAGTACCCGCTGTGGTACAAATATATTCGTTTAATTAGCGTGTTTGTATAAATACCTGCAATGATTATAAATACCCAGACATTAAACTATTTTATCCGATGGACACAGTTCATCTATCTTGGCAAGCAGGCCATAAACCAGGTCTTTCAACGCGCCACAAATACGAATCGATGCTGCACTGAGAGGAAAAGGCTTTGAAGAGCTTGTTTTCTTTTATGATTTTTAGTGAAAAAGATTCTAGAAAAACTCTAATCCAATCCCTTTTTCATCTAATAGATTTTAAAATATTTTTATTTAGGGAGAATTCTTTGAAAAAAAATTGTTATTTATCAAAATGACTTGATAAGAAACCAAAAAAAAAAAAATTATTCGAGTGAATAAGCTTGGTATATAATACATATTTAATTTTGTAAGAGGCTATTAGTCCATAAACATTTCTTTACTAAAGTTTTTCTCTGTCAAGACTTGCTAGATATTATTCCATACGGAACATCTCAAATGCTTATTTTCCTAGTGTAAAATATTATTTATATTATTTATATATATATTTTTGGCACAACCCAACCAATTGCAGTCGCTAGAAAAATGCTATATCCTCCCTGTCTCCTCCCGCTCCGTTCTGGCTGGTTTTTCTAGCTTCTCGGCGATTTGCGCTTTGAAAAATTAGCTTGTTAATTAAATGCAAGCCACATATGACAAGTCGCCTGGCGATGCCTGTGCCTAGGTGCAGGTAGTATTCACCATTTCCCTGCTCCTCCACCCTACTGTGCGCACTCATCTTGTGACATAATCCGTAGTGCAAATTGGTGCTCATGTTGCTCATCCGCCACGTTGGCCAACGCCAACCCATGATATATGCGCTGGCTCTCATATATACGTACGTAAATGCAGAGCTAAACAGCGCGCAAGGAAAAAAATTAAAGAAAAAAAATTTGTCATGTTAAATTTACATAAAATTTCGTATGAGAATTCATTTTGATGTGCCAATGAAAATGTTTTCCTGCTTCTTTGCCCCGCCAGGCTTTTCCGACAGCTGCTGACGCGCAGGGAATGAGAAGAATGGGAATGGGAATGTGCTGACTTGCACTTGAGAACCACCATGTTTCTCTTAATGAGTCTGTGCGTATGTGTTTGTCTGTCTGCCCTGTCTGGCCCAAGTTTTCCTTTCGAAAAAGTTCTTCCTTTAAACAACTCCCGATAAGTTTCATAATTTTGCTGTCAACCGAAGGCGGGGCCTCACAGCAGCAGCAGCAGCAGCAGTACTTCAACACAAATACTTGGCTGCATTCACAAATATTTTTCATTTAATTGCTCTTGAACAGAGAGAGCGAGCACCGCCCGCACAGGACCCGAAACTGGGAGCAGTTAAGTATTTTTTAATATTTTCTTTTCCATTTTTTTCGGGGCCATATTTACATGGCAAATATTTCGTTCGACAGTGCAATGCAGCAGCAATGAAAGTGGGTCCTGTGCCTGGCTGGCAATTTGCATTTGTAGGAGCGAAAAAAAAGCGAAAAGCAGCCGAAATGTTCGGGCAGCTGGCACTGTTTTATTGACTGGGGCCAAAAGCGCCAACTGCCATCGCTTTCTGTTTACATTTGTGCTGCTACTGTGTTGTTTTTGGAGAATTTTCAACAAAACACTTTACGTTTTCGTTTTTGCAACAATTTCGTGCTGCCTCGTGCTGCGCTTTCAAGTGGCCTTTTGTCTCGAGTCTTTCCGCTGCTGCCCGTTCGCCATTCAATTCCGTTCAAATATTAGAGCAATTTTCCATTCTCATTAAATATATTGCATTTTGGCAGCAGCACCAGGACCAGCACACGCTGCGTATGCGTTACGCGCTAAGTGTGTCACACATTCCACGGGCAATGATTGATGGGCGCCCAAAAAAAAATATAGAGTGTATATATAACATAAATAATGCAAAGAAAAATGCGTTGAAAAATTTGTGGGGGAGAGTCCGAAAAAAAAAATCGCTTGGAAATGCATTTAAAATAAAATAAGTGAGAACCTGGAAAATTGGCACAAATGGTAAGAAAATAAAGCAAAGAGAAAACTCTCTATGGAGATTTTTGCAACGATTGTATTAAAAAATAATAATTTAATGAATTCACTTTAAATATTCAGCACTTTTATTGTTGAGTAGTTACCTAAAGCTCAGTTAAAACCTTTGGAAATAATAACTTTAACTTTAATTGGCTGTCGCTAAATTCGTACTTGAATATTTTACGTGCAAAGCCTTTCCCTTAGATTTTCACCCTCATTAACATTTATTTTGCAATTAATTTCTGAGCTAAAACATATTTATTTCTTAGAGCCTGCACTGTTTTCTTTCAAATATGTGGCCAAAATATTTAGACAGAAACTAAACAAACCCGAAAGGCTGTGCCGCCGACGCCGCCACACTTGTCAGAAGTCAAACTAAATTATATGTACATAATGTGTGTGTGGTTTCAGACGCATTACATCAACGGAATATTAATAAACCGTGACGTGAATGGCGAGTGAAAATATTTCGTTTGTACTTTCCAAAACCAAAAGTCTTTTTCGACGGCCACGTGCGTCAGCCAGCCAGCCAGCCAGCCAGTCGGTGTCCGCTCCGATTAGCATTAACCAGTAGCCCCCCAGTACCCACCCATTACCAAATGCCATATTCCTAGGCCAATGATTCCCAGTTTGAACCTGACACAGTCAGAAGGCAAGTTGACCAATTGCTCAATCGCTGACGCAATTCAGCGATCGAAGCGCCAATTTTGGTCGTCGCGGAGTCGTTGTCGTCGTTGTTGACGGTGCAATGGCAAATTTGGGGCGACGCTCGTTAAAAAAGCCGGGCCAACTCGGTTGCTTTGGCTCATGCCGTGAATGCCAATTAAACAAAAAAAAAAATCAGAAAAAATTCAAGTGAACCAAAAAAACGATGCCAATTGAAATTGAAATGGAAAATTTGCCTAACACGCGCCCAACCGGCGATTGTTTGAATTAAAGTTTTAGTCTTTTTTCGCCTTTTTCTTTTTTGCTGATTGCTCAATGGGCGGTTAACTTGGATGTGGGTCGTCGATGCAGGTCACGTCTGCCTGCCCAGATTACGTTCGGAAAGTATTATATATATAACGACGGATGGATATGTCATTGCATATTTGGAGTGATCTCTGGGATCCGTATCCGGTCAGGTCAAGTTTTCTATCCCAAGACCGAAGGTCACATCTCCATAATTGCCTCGGAAAAGGCAATGGCAATGCAGAGAACGTGCCAAATCAATTTACAAGGCAATTGCAATTGACAGAAGCAGCCAAGGATATTAAATTGGAGCCAGCACATGGCAATATCGGGTCAGTCCTTGTGCAAATTAGGACACAACAAATGCACTGAGCTAAAAGGGATTTAAAAAGATAATTATTTCCTAAGAAATGCATATTACATTTATAATTTTTATAAATACTTCATATAAATTGTTATATTTAATGCCAGCTTACTTTTAAATATAATTTTAATATATAAACAAGTATATAAGGTTACTTTCCCATGCCTTCTCTAGTTTTCACTACTTTTCCCTGTGTACCAGCTTGTGTTGCCTCTGTCAGTTTTCCGTTTTTCCCAACAGGAAATTATAGCGAAAGCGTGTTGAACGGCAAAAGGATGTTCCTAAATGGGAATCCAGGTGTGAGGGTGTGTGTGGTGTGAGGTGTGACATGTAATATGACTGCAGAAATTGCACTGCCACTGAAATTGCAGCATGCGGGTGTCAGATACCAGTTTACAAGATACAAATACCCCGCTAGAACCCCTCCTCCCTAAGCTACGCAAATCAACAGAACGGAAATTTATTTCAAAATACACAAAATGCAATGTTTGCCTCAACGGCTCTTCGCCATTCTGCATCCTTTTAATAAGACAAACACAACGACGATGATGGCGACGACGACATCATCATCATCATAGGAGGGGTTGTGGGGAAAATTAATGAAAAGCGCGTCACATGTCGTATACGTAATGAGTGCCGTAATGCAATAAGCCGGCTGCTTGTCTATAATTAAGGTCTCAGAGAGCTCAGGGACACGTCGCTCTAATCAAGGATAAAATTACCATTTTTGGGCCTGTGTGGTTTTGGCAAACTCGGCAAATTCATTATTCCAACATGTATTTGTATGATAATTGTCGAATGCCCCACATTGCTTCCACACAGTAGATATTCAATCGTGCTGGAATCGAGTTACCAAACAGATTCATAAACTGTCCGATTTTCCTGGGATTTTATGGAAATAATCGAGGAAATATGCTATTGACAGATATCTCAAATGGTATCTACTTTCCAGAAGGAGTTGCAGGATTGATGGGTTATTTAGTGAAAAATAAGTTAAAGTATTCAAGGAGGAACAAGTTTCTTATGGCGTATTTAGGAAATATTGTAACTAGAAATATACTTTTTAGTGGCATACCTTCACCCAGCAAATATTTCTGCATTCCCCCAGCTTAGCAATATTTTTCCCTAACAACTTTAAAGCTACGAAACGCACTGTGACCAAAAGTTTGTGAATGAAATTACGACCTCGACGACATGGCAGAGAGCGCTGGGCAATAACTGACCAGGTTAGGAGTGCAAAAGTGCCACTGCAAAGCGGTAAACTCGAAACGAAACGTCAAATGCAGGTGCCTACAGCGGCAGCACCAGCACCGGCACCAGCAATATCCACAACAAAAACTCCGGCAAAACGTTTGCCAGCAGAAAACCCAACCAAAAAAAAGAAGAGGAGAGGAGAATAGATGGCCCTAGGCTGGCTTGGCCAAAGCCATAAAACCGGCTGAAATCGGGATATAGAAGGAGGGCAAGGCAGGCGGAGAGAAGTCAGTCGGCCGTCGCATCTGCTGTTGCAAAAAAGAAGAAAAAACCAAAAGCGAAACTTCAACTGAGGCCCGGCATTTAAATGCGGTTTCTCATACTTTTTTTTTTTTTTCTTATTATATAAAAAGAAATAAGAGAAAAAGCCTAGACTGTGTGGTGCTTTCTTAGGTGCCATTTTAGTGTGTCACTGGGCTGCCCACATTTGCCGTTTCCATAGTTGTTAATGGCTCAAGACGAAGCTGGAAGATGCATCAGGCTGCTGTAGATGATGCAGCTGAGGAGGACTGGTTTGCCATTTAAATGGAATTTATGCTGCCTAGCCCACAGTCGAAACTCCAGCAACTCCGAGACTGTCATCAATTGCCTTGCAGTTTTGCCAAATCAAGCATGAAGCGAGTGAATGGGGAGGATGGGTACAAGTAGCACACACACACCCACACAGTGCACTTAGAAAAAATTGTAACATAATAAATTGTATAATAATATTGATCTATTAATAATAAATAATTAATAAAAGCGTAAAAGCATCAACTTGTTTTCTGTTTGCTAGAACTTCCTACAGGGTATTGCTGCTACCACTGGGCGACTCCCTTCTGAAACACCTATAAATTCAGGCTTATAGTGTTTAAAATATTATTAAATTAAGTAGAAACAACTGAATACCCACATAAAGAAGCAAAAACAAGAAGAAATCTTTAAATATTGAATCCATAGATTCAATGCCATATCTTTTCAGTGTACACCCGCAGCTTTACGCCCCCCTTTAAATGGCGAAGGCGATCAACTAAAACCTTAATGCCAATGGAAACGTGAGAATGTCGCCGCCTCCAAGTTGAAGATGCACTTTGGGCTTCGCTACTCTTCTCCTCTCCTACTTCTTTTGAAAAGATTTTTATCGCCAAATTTCGTTTGGATTTTTCTTTTGTCGCATTTTAGCTTGGAGGGCCAATGAAAAACTACGTGAAAAACTAACAAAACGTGAGCGGAAAATTAAATAATTGAAAAGCTACTGGCTGCTGCTGCTCCCGATGCCCCTGGAAATGGCGAAAGTGTGTGCGAAAAGGTCGATAGATAAATGCATTGTGATTATTCACTCGCTAAGCTTAAATGAAAACGAAATTGGCCATTGACCACTCACTGTCTGCCAATACATATAGATGTATTAGGTACTAAATCAGCAGTAGCAGAAAAATCAATAAAAATAAATGAAGACAAATATTCCAACGCACACACAGAAGCGAAAAACGTAAAGTAAAATAAAACAAAAAATGCCAAGATCTTCACGTTCTTTCAACTTGTCAATAAACGAGGCAAAACAAAAAAAGCAGCACTCGCACAAATACCAAATAAATTTTTATTTAAAAGCAAATGTTTGGCTATGCAAACGGCGTGCCACCAGCAGACAGACAGAAGAGACTTGAATTATGGCAGCCAGAAGATGCGTTGACAAGACCAAAGGAAATAAAAAGTATAAAAAATACGCCAACCAGAAATTAAAGGCCCTGTCAATTGGCGCAACATCAAATAACGAAGGCGAACTTTACTTTTTTATATTTTCTGAACAAGCATTTGCATATATATTTTCGATGTGGCTTCTTTCATGGGCTAACAAGCATCACGAAAGCGTGTCCAAAGGGCTGCAGTCGCTGGCATTTGAAATGATGCGAGACTCATGCTAAATAAATGCTGTATGTTGACTTTCATGTTTGATCTGCGAATGCATACATTTTCCCATGTTTTCTCTTTTAATTGGACAGAGATTATCGAGTGGCCGAGATTCCTTTTGCCTCATCGATTACCTCGAATGATGAAGTCGAAAAATCTAAACGCCAATTGAACCAAAAGCGCAGCAATCAAGGGAGAAATATCACATTACCGTCAACACACACGAGTTAGCTGCTTTCTATATATTTTTAGGAAAAGGTTTCACTGCGAAAAATTTATTATTAAATTTTTTTTGACATTTATAGAGCTCATACTTGTCATAAGTATGCTTTTAATATATATTTGCTCTTAAATCTCTATTATTGGCTTAAATTTAAACCCAAAAACCTGAAAAGGCATTAAAAATAGCATACAAAAATTCCAATTCCTCGAATATCATTAAAAAACCTATATTGCTTAGTGCTTTTTCTCCATGTGTGCTTCGTAGAAGTCGAGGAGTTCACTTGTCTCTATTGAATTACCCCCAAAAAGCTAGACAGCAATTGAACAGCGATTTTCGTAGCTGTGATTTCGCAACAAATAAACGACTCTCATGATTGCAGCAGCGATTGCAGTGAAATTGAGACTCTATTCGTGTGACTGTCGTTGTTGTTTTTGTTGTTGCCTTTGATTGATTTGCGCTTAGACATTAAATGCAATCAAAGCCAACAATATTTGTCCTGGCCACGCCCGAGCAGCACACACCCAGCGAAGTGAACAATAAATCAGGCAAAAAGCAAAAGACAACCAACCCCAATCAATGTGAACGAACAACACCTTTCGGAAACCTTTAAGGCACACTATATAGCCGATTTATAGCCAAGGAAAAAAATATAGCACGCAAGGCCCAAGACGCTTATTAAATTACCTCCCAGAGAAAAGGCCCAAACAAACAAGTCTAACAAAAACAAACCTAAACAAAGCTTAACACAACAGAAGACTGAATGGAACGCTAAGCTAGAACGCTAGAACGTAGGCAAATAAACAGGCAGTCGAAGCGGAAGGAACTAACGGCTGAAAAACAAAAGCTCACTTCCGGCCACCTACTGGGGGCCCAGTGCCTTCCCCTTTGTTTTTCTATTGCCTCCCCTTCGGTTTTATGAAATATAAATGAGCTTTGGCGAGCATTCAAACTGTAAGAAATCCAAAATTACACGCAATTTATGGATGTAGCAGGTGCAGGAAATGGGCGTGGCCGTAGGGCCCATTAAGTTGGCTTTAAAGAGCACGCGACAAAATAGCGCGCAAGGCACTGAGGGAAATTAATTTATTTTTAGTTATTACAAAATTTTATGTAATAAAAATATAAAAAAAATCCCGAAGTGATACAAAGTTTTTTAAGCAAGATTCGTGTCCAGCACGGCATGTTCGTTGGGTTTTTTGATAAAATTAATAACAATTTATATTTATTTATTAATTATTATTATTCATTATTCATTTATTTATTTATTATTATTTTTGCAATCTGTATGATTAAATTAAGTAATTTAAAAATTCAAACAATGATTTTAATATACATTCCTGATTTTTATTATTATTTCCTAAATTAAATATTTTATATATACTTTATATTTAATATAATTTTTTCTGGCTGTGGATTAAAGGGTTTTCAGGATGTGGGCGTTGTAGAGCAATTACCGTTAAGCGGATTGTAGTTTACACCCCTGTTATGCCATACAGAGGAACTAAGCTAGAACTAAATGCGCATTCTTACGTTACGTTTTCATTTCATTCATTCCCATTCCGTGAAACGTTATTGTTATGGCCACTAGTTTTGCGCATTTTCACACTTGTAAATCAATTAATTCTACAGCTTATTGTTGTTGCTACTGCTGCCAACGGTCACTGGTTACTGGTGACTGGACTAGTGCCACCACCACCTGCTGGTTGGTCATTTAACCTAAGCGCCGGCTAAGCTCAAAATGCTCGACTGGCCAAGAATTGCGAAGCCTCTGCAATGCCCATGTCCATGCTCGTGGCCATGCCACTTGCCCCTTGCCCATTGCCCCATGCCCCATGTGGGAACCATTGTTTCCCCTTTTGTTGTTTTGAAAGCAAATTGTTGGCTGTAAATGTTGATTGTAGTCTGTGCTTTTCTGATTTGCTTGAGCGGCGACCGTTGAAATGTAATTAATACGTGGCCCACAACTTGGTCCCACACACACATTCGGGGTCAATTGTGTGTAAAGGAGCCTCCGCAATGCGGCTGCCGAAGGGTAATTATTATGGCTAAATATGAAAAGGAACGGTAACGGCCACCGTCGAGACCTAAGGGAATTCTCAGCTTGGTATTTAAGGCAACAAGTTCCATTTATTCTTAAAATAGAGGTTTTAAGGAGTTTCCAAGTAAAGGATTTCCAAGTTAAAAGGAAATTTCATAAACTGGATCTGTATTATTTTAGAAGAATTTAAGAACCAGATAATAAGCAGGCCTTTTACTAACAGGTTTTGGTATTTCAAAAATAAATTCAAAAGGTTTCTCACAGCCCGGATGTGACGAGCAAGTTTTTTATCCTTTATTTCTTTTATTCGGTCTTTTTTGGACAAATTTTAGCCAAATTTTATGTCTTAATTTATTCGGAGGTTTATTTTAACAAATTGGCCCTACAATATCCTTAATTTCGCATCAAAATGGCTAATACTTTACTGAAAGTCTACCCACCTGAATCATTGAACTTTTCCCGAGGGGAAAACTCTAAAGAAATCATCATAACCAATGTGGCCAAAGTTGATGTGACTTTCAAGGTAACCAAACCTTTTAGGAAAGAAATAAAATTAAAATAAATATCACATTATTTCCTCCTCCACAGTTGCAAAGCTCGGTGTTTGGCAAGTTCAAAATGCAACCCCGCTGGGGTGTCCTGAAGCCAAATGAATACACCCATGTCCTCATCACAAAGTGCAGGGATGCCGAGCTCTCGAAAAAGGGCCGCGACAAGATTCTGGTCGTCTGCATGTCGGCGCCCATCAACGAGGTGGACTTCGATACCACCGCCGCCTTTTGGCGCCGCAATATCTGCTTCGATCCCACCGTGGAGAAGCACCCGATAACCTGCCTGCAGGCGGAGGACAATGTGTCGACGGCGGGCGATTCCTCCAGCAGGCAAGGAGTCAAGGAGCCGAAGGAGGCGACGAGCTCGTTCAGTGAGCGCAGCGTGGCCAAGCACTGGCGGTAGTCCCGGGGCCAGAGTGTCAATTATCCCTCCCAAAACCGTTGAGGCCCCTAATGGCTGCAATGACTAAGTAATTGGTTGGCAGTAGCACTCACTACCTCAATATCTGGGCTCTTGGTCTCCTCCACATTGTTGATGATGAGCCTTCATTAAAAACCATGAGAGGGATAGAGAGCAGAGAGCTCCTGCCAGTGTGTACGTGTGTGTGGCATCAAGTGGCTCGAAGGATGCTCGAGCACATCCTGGTAACATCGAGTGCGTTTAACCCCACTGATAAAAAGGCGTAAACTGTTCGCATTTTGGGCTCCCCTCACTGGCAATTAGGAAGACGTTAACGAAGGCCTTTGAACCCCGGATACATTCACATCGATTGACATTCTGGGGGTCAACACAACAACAGGGTTGTCCGGCAATTAACCAAACAGCTAATTTTGTAACCCGAAACCTTGAGCAATTAAAGGCACCGAGTATTGTAGAGTCGGGTAGTGGTGTTAAGAAAGTCATACAAACTTGCGGTTGTGCTCGTTATAAGCTGACCAGGATGAAATGGTTAGCCAAAGTTCAGGTCAAGCAGATTTGTCAGTTGATAAAGTAAGTAAGGGATTGTGTTTATTTTGGAAACCTTTTAAGAGTTTGAAGGAAATTATTAAGGTTTTTATTCGGGATGATTGATTAATAGAGAATTTTTAAGGTATTAGAAATAGCAGAATATATTCATATTTAATTCCAGAATTTATACATTTTAGATGTTAGTAACTCTCGAATGTGTTTAATATTTCTTTAACCTCCCTTAAATATTTCTCTATTAAATTCTTCAAGGAAACTAAATCATACACTTTAAAATTTCAAGCAGCATAAATCAGTATCGCTTTTGTGTATCTTCCGTGGACTTGGATGAGCTTTTCCAATGGAAGACGAAACGGTAACTAAATAAAGACATTTGGAAATTCCTGCTCGCAAAAGGCCAAAGCATGAAAGGCACTCAGCCAGTAAATTAGGTTCATGTCTCAACTATAGTTTTGACCCGAGCCCGAGTCCGAGTCCAAAGGGGCCAAAACAAACATTTCGTTTCGATGATGATGATGATGCGGCAGTCGGTTTGGGGCTTAAGGGGTTCCTGTTTTTTCCGGGGGGCGTTGCCGAATAAACTGGGCACTTGTTCTGCTTGAGCTGTGTGTGCGGTTGACTGCTGGGGTGACCAACGGCCCTGAACAATGGAGTAAATCATAGCCATGAAATATGTGCCAAGCGAAAAGACGGAAAAGCCAAGCAAAAAACATATACACCTGGCTTTGGCTTGGGTCATAATAATGAAAATACCTAACACAAAATAGCCCAAGTGGGTGGCGAATGAATATTCCAAAGGCCGAGATGCTTCACCTTGTGCAATTGCAGTTTGTTTGCCCGAATTTACGAGCCAGCATTATCACAAAAACCAGACGTGACCACCAGTAAAACATACAAATATTCTTATTGTCCCCCTTTATATATTCTTATTTCTTTTTTTGTTTGCAAAAATAAAACACAAAAGAAAAAGAAACAAAACATAAAAAATATAAAAATGTAATAAAATTGCAGTGCTCATGCGAGCGATAAAATTCATCCCCGTGTTTTCCTCGGGGCGAAAATCTCAGTCGTAAACTATACAATGACTTGGCAGTGCTTAACCCTTTGGGAACCCGGCGGTACCCTCCGGCAGCTCCCTCACATTTCAGTTTTTCCTCGCATTCTGCATGATTTAATGCGTAATTTTCAGGAGTTTGCAAAATTTTTCAGATAATTTATCATATTTTCAGGGAGCTGCTCTCTCCTATGTTACCTAGTATAAAAGCGAACTTTGAGCTGTGGGATTTCCCCCAACACCTGCCACTGACACTGGCACCTTTCCTAACAAATGGCTCTGAAAATGAGGGAAGCCGAGAGGCTGAAATTCGGTGACCACAGCTCATTGACATTTGAGATTTAGTGGTGAGTGGACACAAGCCGGCCATCGCCCATCGCCCATCGCAGCCTTAATTAAAATTTCCGCAGTTCGCCCATTGAAATGTTGCCCGGAGAATAATAAGCTCCTGGTCGGTCGGTCACAGCAATCTCGGTTGATAAATGTCCTGGGGATTGTCCAGGATTTTCACAGGTCTTGCGCAGGCACCAACATTTTATGGAAATTGTTTTTTAGTTAAAGCGTAGGAGCTGCAATTTATTTGCATGGAACAAGAACTCTGCGGTAGCAAAGGAAATTTGGTGAAAATTACACAAAACTTTTTTGGATTAGATGCGGTGGTCGGTGGTGCACTAGGATAAACTTTTTACTCGAGAGAAAAAAAAAGTACTATTGAACTTTTATTATGCCAAAAAAGTGTCTTAAGGCAGAGATTTGGTTTATGGTCTAAACTAACTAACTAAATAAATAAAGCACAAAGTTTTGGGCCCTGCTTCAGGGCAGAGATGCCAAATTTTAAGGAGTGGTACTTGGATTCTCTTTATAATTCTCAAAATTTGTATAAGATAGTAATAAAGAAAGTAAAAATGTTTAAAAAAGCCATCAGTCAGGAATTATTAACATTTTTGAGGCTAGAAAGAAACCGATTTATTTTTCATTTTCAACTCCCAAACCACACTAACTTAATTCCTTGTGTAAAATAGTTGCAAACCTTGTTACTTCCAGTTTGATTTTCGTAGCCATATGAAAATTACTTTTCTTAATTAAAAATTATCAAACTTTTTCCATGCTCCTCCGGCTGATCCAATATGATTGGAATGCAATATGCTTACACAGGCAGGGTTACTGAGCTCATATCCTTTTTGCCCCCCATTCAAACTATCCAGCCAACCCCCTTGAAAGCAATTAAAAATGTAATGCATATTCCGGCCTTTGATTTAAGTTTCCTCCAACCTCGTACTCTCCATCCAGCCATCTCGTGGCACATTCTTGGTCCTCAACTTGTGGCCGCTGGCTTTTCTGGACCCTCATTCCAAGGCAGTAATGGCAAATATTTCGGGTATTTATGATATGAGAAATATTTGCAATTTATGCAAGTGAAGCGGGGGTGAGGCGGGGCCAAAAGTGAGTCGGTATTAATTACCAAACATTCAAGCAGGCCGAGTACTTGACTGGCATCTCTCCTTTAGGCCTTTACGGGCCAGAGACTGTCAGGTAATAAGCTCTACTTCAGTATGGATTTATCAAGATGCACACACAACACACTCAGCTTGCACTGAGCACTGGGGAAAATAAAATAAATCAGGAATGTGTGACCAATAAATCAAGAACGAAATCAGCTTAGAAGATTGTAGAGAGAGACTTGCTCGAAATCAAGATTAATTGGTCTCAATTGCTTGTTTTGCAAAAACAGTTGCCGGAAGTAAATTGTATTGAGATTGTCGCAAGTGCTCAAAGAAATTTAAGCTGAATTTTATGATTTTTAAATGGAGAAACAAGACAATTTTAAGCTAATAGTATGACATTTCTTTTCAAAACAGTTCTTATGACATTTATTACTTTGCAACAGCCACAAATCATATTTTTCAATAAATATTTATAGGATAAAGGACTCCAATTAGTGGAAGTTAGACCGGAGTTTGATTGATTTGCAGGTGCAGGGCCTCACTGAACAATCTTCGCTTGTAATTTGTCGTCTCATCTGGCATCCCTGTACTCTCTCGGGGTTTTCCATTTCCATTTTCCCTTCTTCACCCATAACTCAGACAACACACTTTGAAATGCAACACATGGCTACTGCAGTAGAGAGATTTTCTCCCCATTTTTCCCGTGTTTTCGCTCTTGATTTTCCCCGCTTGTGCTTCGTTTTATCTTTGAGTTTCTTTTGGACTTCGGAGTGATGATGCTGCTACCGCCGCCGCCGCCATCCTCCACTTTGCTGCCATTTGCTACAATATCCTTTCTGCCGCTTCAGACGTCTATTTTTATCCCCTGCACAGCAGCCCTGCATCTCTCTGGGGTTCGTTCGCATTATCACCCGGCGGATGGGGGGATTTCGAGTACCGAGTACCGAGAAGCGGTAGAGAGAGCTGTGGATTTGTCGTAATTGTGTATGGAGTGTGTTCTCGTCCATCGTAGCAGCGCTCCGGCTACCTCTTTAATAAAGTTCCCTCTGTCTCCTATCCCTGGTTTGCTTTCTCTGTGTGTTTATTTTCCTTTTTTTTTTTCAAACTGCCATTCAAGCGGGGCACCCCATGCTGTGCATTTGACGACTGGCCCGGGTTTTTACAGAGCAAAAAATACTCTATCTGAAAATCTAATTTGCATCCCCGAGGTCTGGTTTAATGGGAAAATTTGGTTAGTGTCTGCATTTTGGACATATAAAAGGAGTGTCCCTGAGGCACATTCTTTTTTAATAAAGCCTATTCCAAAATATTTCCTAAGACTTGAATAAGAGAAAATAATGAAAAAGTATAAGTGTATACTATTTTATTTGTAAGTGCAAAATTTAAAACATGCACTAAAAAAGCACCAAGAATATTCTTCCGTGTATTTTTAACCCCACAAGAAACACAAGTTGAAACAGTAGCAGGCACACCAGCCTATCCAAGGGATCTTGAATTCAAGGGGTCTGAGGCCAAAGACAGCTAAAATTAGACTCCAGACGATGTCGGGCCATTCGGTACAGCATTTTAATTTCTGGCATTAAGGCGTAGTAAATAAACGCAGACATATCCGCATGGAAAATATATACAAAATGCAGTTGCAAAAAATACTATTTAAAATCGCATTATTATCGTAATAAAACCTACATAAAATCAAACAAGTTTGTTTACTTTTTCTCTGTTACCAATAAACTATTATTGTTTAGATAAAATCGTATGATCCTATCGTTTGTTAAACCCCTATATTAGCGGTCGTATTACCTTAACCGCAGCCGTAAATTACCATTATTATAAAGCACTTAAAGCAAGGCATAGTAAAAACGTAATAAAAGATTCACCGATAGCATTTTAATGGTCCTACTTTAGTAGTACGATTTAGTTTAGTGTTTATGTGTGATTTTCCCAATATATATTTGCGAGATTGACATACCTGAAAGAAAAAGAGAAAAATTGTATTTAGTATTATATATAATATATAAAACCTGAGCTGGGACAAATACAGATTTTTATTTAGATTAGCTCCGCCGGCTAAACCCAAATTAGTTTGCATTTCAAATAGTCATATTTATAATAATATTTTGATGGCATAGCCTAGGCTTAGGCTTAGGTTTATAAACAAAATTGATAGCCTGACGAAATTACTATAGATTAATTTGTGCAAATATTTCCACGAAAATATATTTAAAATACACGTAAGCCCCAAAGCAAAGAATAAAATAAAATATTGTGTCGTATGTGCCCCCGAAAAACAATTCACATAAATCCGCTTATATTCACATGAATTGAGTTCGAAAAGTCAGTCAGCAAAATATAAAATTTCGCTCGAACACATCTGCACTTTAGCGGGCAGATTTGTTGCGTGACAAAAATGCAAAAGTGGAAACAAAACCAAAATAAATTATATATAAATACAGCATGTGTACTTCTCGATTTAAAAATGTGCGTAATTTGTTTTTGGCATTGCCTATTTGGAGTCCATAAAGCCGAAATACGTAAACCTATTTGAATGTGTAAACAAATTGAGCGATAAAAATTGGGTATATGGCAAATGTTTCAATTACAAAATTAAAAGAGAAAAAATTAACAGAGAGAGAAATGGGAACGGGAAACCAGGCATTATTCTTACTTACCGAGAGAGGCTGGCTGAGAGCTCTCGGGTCTGGCCATTTAATCAGTTTAAATTGACACTGGGGGTCAAATTCATTAAGATAGAATTCCTTTTTGTTTTTGTTTCGCTTTGCCTCTGGGCGTTGGCTCCATGCGACAAAAAAAAATATACATAAAACGTCAACGAAGACGACAACGACGACGACGGAATTTCAAAATCATAAATTTCAAAAATAGATAACAGCCGACGCCCCGCACTGCAGGCATTTTCCATTAGCATTCCCAAGTCCCTGGCGGCATCTAAGCAACACCCAAGTAATTATTGCCTATTCCCGGAAATCGCTTAAAGCTAGTACGTACTTGAACCCCGGGTAATTGTGTAAAAATCATATATACAAAAAAAAATTGATTCAAGGCAAACAGATAACTTTAAAAATAGCCCACGAAATAACAACCTAGGGCAGGCGGCCTTAGGAGTAGCATGAGGTAGGCGCCCTTAGCAGGATATGCGTGACTGGCATTGAAATTAAACAAAATATATTTTAGCGCTCAGTGTCAAACGAGGCGAGAGACAGGATGACATGGAAAGGAGACTTTGGGCGTTGACGTAGCAACCTATGGAGAGGCTTCCTCCACTCAGGGAGACGAAAAAAAAAAATACAAATACATAAATAAATGTAATGGCTTTTCACAACAGTAACAAAGGCAATGAAAGCGAGAGTTAGTCGTGGAAGAATACCCTGTATAGAAAGATTATATTAAATACAAATTGGGCAACTTTTCGTCTTTATTTACAAAGGTTTTTGAGTAATAAACTCTTAACGAATAAGGAACCTTTTCCTCACGTAATTATTAAAAACTAAATATTTTCGGGTTAGTTCAATGATCTTACGCGTGGGTTTTATCATTGTAATGAAGAATATTCCTCTTATGTGTACATATTTCCATCTAAGTGTAATCTATTCAAGCATCTACTTCGTCCATTTGATCCTTATCCCTATTTACCTAAATCCTTACAGGGTATTTTCCATCACTAGTAGCTACCAATTTATTTACCAGCCTCGGCAGCTGCCTAAGTAGGGGCGTGGTCTAAGCTATGCATTACTTTGATTTTCAGAAAGCGTTAACTTAACAAGGATCTATGGCGAGGCATGTCCTTTATATATAAATTTGTTGTAAGTGTGCGTGCGTGGGCGTTGATTAAGTACACATGTGTGTGTGTGTACACATGCGAACACATGTCCTTCGAGAGGATAAACAAAGAAACGACTCAAGAACTCATAGGAGTCTCCCCAGCATGTATATATTTCAATAAACAATGTCATAATTGCATTAAAAATTCCGCTGGCTGGCAGGACCCGCAGCCAGTCGGTGAAACGACGAAAATATTTCCACAAACGATCAAAATGTGAATTGCCCAAATTGCCCTTTATTAGTTTTTTCACACACACTAAACAGGGGCGGGAATGGGAATGGAAATGGATGTTTTCCACGGTTGTAAATAAGCAGTAGCAGCAGGGAGGCAGGAACAAAACAATAGCAACAAACGACAGTAGTAACGACAATAACAACAAATTGGCTTGCGTGTTTCGCTTGCATTAAAAGAGGCTAAAAAGGAGCTCTCTTGGCCAGAAGGAGCAACACGAGAGACGTACTGGCCACTTTTAGTTTTTATTCGCCGCTTTTCTTTGTTGCGGCCACAGAAGCAAACGAAAGAAAAAAGCGCATTGGAATCCTTCTATGAAAGGAGAACCTTGGGATACACTACTTAGCATATATTCAACGAGACTAGAGGTTGATTTTTGAGTGGAAATTCTAAAGAAATTTTTGATTTTTCGTGAAGATTTAGAGCCAAGCAAACAATACCCTTGATTAACCTTTAGCCATGGTTCTTCTCCTTGCAAAACGACAAAGTGCACCCAGGGACCCATCAAGGGGCATCCCTGTTTTTGACTAAAATATCAGTAACAAATATAAGAAAATTGTAATAAATTCCTATTTCGTTATATTAATAAGTCCACATATAAATAAATGGCTTTACTTGCTGGAAATGAGTAAACAACACTTATTTAATTCTTAGATCGACAGTCACAAACCTCTCTCCGAAACTATAACACCCTTAGAAACTGTACAAAAACGAAACAAAGGCAACTAACAACACTGCAAACACAACAAAAACGAATTTGTTATACTCCAATTCTTAGCTGGTTCAATTTCTTATTTTGTTTCACTCTGCCGTTACCCCTATACCCACACCCATCCCTTCCACCTAATATTACCCTCATTATTATTTCGCTTTCGTTTCACACACACACACACATTTGCAATTAAGTGGCCATGGCCTAGGTGGATTGGATACTCGCATCCTGCCAAGGGGGAGCCCTCATCAAATCGTTATTGATTGTGTCGAGGAGCTGCTACTCCTGACGCTGATGGTGGCTTTCGCCTGCGCTACCTATGTATGCTATGGCTAGTGTACAATGTATGGAGTGTGCTGGGAGACTGGAACTGGGAAATTAAGTGCCCTGTTTTGGGCTATCATTAAAGCCCGTATCCTGCGGGCGCGCCTCATAAATATCGCCAAAGCATATTGATGGCTATCTGGCACGCAACGGATGAGACTCAAACCCCAACCGAAAAAACCAAACTCAAATCGCACCAACGACCCCCGAAGCGAATCCCAGACTAACAATCTCATCTTATTTTTTGCTCGTCTCAAGATAATTTGATAAGTGTTTGGTCTGCCCCGAAGGATGTATAAGAAGGGCTACTGTTTCTGCCTTGAGATGAGATTAAAAACAGACATTCTCTCATCATTAACTTTTTTCGAGGTATAAAAAAAAAGCAAAAATATATCCTGGGTTTCGTAAGCCTTCTTACAAGAGCCTTTCAACAGATTTATATAATTCTTTCTAGTGCATAATCGCAGGTGTTTCCCGACTGTCCATATAAGTCCCCCATCTCTCAACGACGCGCTTGACAATCGGTTATGTAGTGGCAAAAGCTTCGTTGTCATTTGCATGCAGAGCAGCTCCAAAACAAATGTCAAAATCATAGATTCCACTGAATGTTGAGAGTGTGGGACTGGTGTGGGGTGTTGATATGAGGCACCCGGGGGGGGTTTTTAGAGTGAGGTCGAACGTACGCACACATGAGTGTGTTGTGTTGTGTTGTGTTGGCATGGCCATTTGCGCTTATTGAATACGCAAAACATGAACAGCACAATAAAGCACTAAGGCAGCCAGAACAACAGCTGCCGCTGCTGCTGTTGCTGCAAAAACATCGAAGACAAAAGGCTGTTTCCCCCAAAAACAGAATCACAATCGATGAGCAGGAGGAGGAGCCTCACATAGACAAAAGCGAGCATAATTAACATGCAAAACATACAACGATTATTGGAATTTATGTTCGAGAGATAGATGGGGAATGGAGGTGGCCAAACGGCATGGCCAGGATTTGTAATGGCCAAGCCGTTGAGTGACTTGCTCAATCCGATTAAACTTTTTGACTTTTGGGCAAATATAGAAAAAGATAAAATTTATTTCGAGTTGTGTTTCGGTTAGCGAAGTGCGGAATACCCAGAGATCTGGATAAATGCTTTAATTTCGTATATTTTAAGAGGAAATAATGCAATTTTGCCTTAGGCCAACAGCAACTATTAAAATTACTATTATATAAAACCTAAATAGCTAACTTTCTAAATAATAAACTAGAGAAAAACTAGAAATGACAACGGTAGCAATCGTTACCTGAAGTTATATGATTTTTTAATACTCACAAGTGCCTTAGCTCTTAAATGTATACATATTTTTAATAGCAACATAAAAGTTTTATCTGAAAATTACTAGACTCGGGGGGCAATCCAAGGGTATATATCTATAGAAAAGCGCCGAAAAACAAGAGCAAGCCGAAACAGAAACCTGCAACCATCTGAAAGGCGAAAGTGCAAGCGCCGAATGAGGTGCATTGTGGCATAGAATGGTGAGGGGGTTCAAAAGGGGGCTACGAGCGGGTTAAAGAGTGGGCTACGGGCGGGTTTAAGAGGTGAAAAGGGGAACCAGCTGCCTCTGGTGTATGTGCGCGTGTTGTGTATGTGCAAGCGAGAGAGTAACGCAGAAAAAGCCAATTTAACGCTTGAATACAGTTTTCAATTTAAAGTTTTTCGCTTCTTTTTCCCCGCTTCCTTTACCTTTTTTTGGTCGTACACAGCTTTCTTATTTCTGACTTGCTGTGCTCTGGTGCGGTGTACCCCATTCAATTTGTGCCCCATCTACACCACCACCAGCTCAGCTCCATCACTCCTGCTCCGTCAAATATCCCTTTTATATGGCCCAGGCAACTTGTTACTCTCCTGAAAAACGCACAATGTGTTGATGGGTTCAGCGGTGGCGGCGGTGGAGGGTGGGGCAAGTATCAAAATCCATCAAGCAAGTATCAGAGAAAAGGAAAAAAAATATTGAGAAGGCACGCTTCAGCCAAGGGAACCCGACTATGAGATACCTGGTAATGGTTTCAGAAGCGGAAATTAGAAGTTCCTGTACAGATTCTGTGATTATATTTCAATATCCTAATTTACTGTTTACAAAGTCTTGAAAATGGTATTACTCTTCCTGTGAAGTTAAGGCTTTTGAACAATATTATCTTTTTAAACACAAATCTGGTACCAAAACCATCACCTCTGAAGCCTGATTTAAATAAGATATCTATTATTATTATTATTTCTTTACAAAATGTAATAGAATTTCATAAAAAAAAATAAAAGGAGTGACTCTACAACTTTATTAGTGCTTCCTTTAACCCCCAATTGTCCTAGAAACATGTAATAATTCCCTATTTCATAGGATACACACTCAAATCCTTTCTTATAGTTAATATATTTACTACAAACCCAGCATACCCTATGACCTCTACCAACTACCGAGTATATAAGCCGAAAAAAAAGGAGAAGAGAACGCCTTAAAAATTGTGTATGGCCAAAGCGCATAAAAGTTTACTTTGATTAAAGTTCGATCTAAAGTCACAATATACACAAAGTACGTACAGATACACAAATACTTTTACCCAACCAGGAAGCTATCAAGTGGGAAATGTGGGCGGTCGGAGGTGGCTATCACTGGGAGGACCTGGGAGGCGACAGACAGAAGCCAAAAGGCAAGTCAATGTAAGTGAAGCTATAAGTGAGCCAAAGCTGATTGAAATGATTGAGGCGAAATGGCGCGATATCGAGTGAGGAAGCTAGAGGAAAATCGTGGGTAAAAACCAAGAGCCCAGAAACCAGAAGGAAAAGAGCGGGGAGAAAGCCCTCTTAGAGATGGCAGCTAAAGTACGCAGTGCTGTTATGTGTCAACAACGCAGACAGGATGCTGTTTATATTGCCAGCCAGTACTAGCATCGAGCCGGGAATGGAAAAGTAGGAAATTCTGTTCAACAAAATGAGATAAAAGACACTTGGCCATAATCGAAGCAGCAGGCGAGAAAAACGAAACGATAAATCCACTACTGTTGACCAAGATTAACTTGGATAAAACACGTAAAAGTCAAACAAAAAAGCAAAAGAATATTCCAGAAGCAGCAGGAACAAAGAAAAGTTACGCGGAAATTGTGGATAAACAAAGTCCCTTTGGCAATGTTGGATCATGTTCCTTAATTATAAACTCATGTATATTGAATGACTGCTTAGGCAAAGGCGTGTTTGTTAAGAAAAATAAGATAGGAAAAAGGTTTATTTACTTGAAAAATAATTTAAAATTAACGAAAAGTTATTCAGAAATATTTTTAAAAGGGATTTGTATGTAGTTTTAATATTTTTAAAATTATTTAGGTAATAAGGCTAAACTTAAACCTTTGGTTATATATTTTTCCTCATCTTCAACGTACTCAAAACCTTGACCATAATTATAGGCACCATAATATATAGGTATGACCATAATATATATGTGATGATTAATATCGACTTAATTTTCAATTTTTCTTGGCCCCATCTATACCTCAAAAATATATATTCATTGATATATAAAAAACTTGTACTTAGCACTACATCAATCTTGATTCAGTTAAGAGCCAGAGAGAGACCAAACCCGAGCATAGACGTACCTGCAAATGGAAGAAGACAAATTATGATTAATGCTTGAAACTTGAACTCCTCGACTTAATCATCTATCAAAATACATAACAACATAACTATAATGTTTAATCAATTGTCAGAGAGCCGGTGCTCAAAATATTTTGGCATTACGGGGCAGTTTCTAGCCCCCTCTCACTGTCTCTCTAAATATATGACAAAACGCGGCTCGCGCAAACAAATTAAATTTGTGTTTTTGTACATATTCGTATTCACTGGAAACTCGTTAGGCGCCCAAGCTTTGCGCGATGACTGGCTGTTGGTTTTTTAAGCAATTTTTGTTTTCTTCTTTACCTTTTAATGAGCCACCTGGGGCCGCACATTATGATCTCTTTGGCCACGCACAAGTTAACAAACTCTAAAGCCTAAAAAATAAGACCTTAGACAGAGGGGGCATAATTAAATCCAAAGTAACGAAAAAGATTTTACCTTGCTGGCCCAAAAAACTAGTTGAATGGATAATGTTTTCCTTCCACACCAAAGTGCGGAAAAGTAATAATTTACAAGAGCCCAAAAAGATGTTTTCAAATGAGGCAACGTCTAATGACCACTGACTGAGCTTAAGTATCCCAGTATCTGCCCTATTGACCAACTCGACCGCTGCAACTCAACTATAATTTACATTTTTTTTCGAGTCTGGGTCACAACATCAGCCTTGATTGGCTCCATAGAAATTCTGTTTTAATTTCGATCTGGCGAAAT
Source organism: Drosophila lacteicornis (assembly GCA_008044355.1). Taxonomy (NCBI): domain Eukaryota; kingdom Metazoa; phylum Arthropoda; class Insecta; order Diptera; family Drosophilidae; genus Drosophila; species Drosophila lacteicornis. Next base: position 90,001 of record VNKF01013148.1, read on the forward strand.
GAGTTTTCAATATGGTTTGTTTGTCGGATTTGCCATGCAGGAAACTAAGCACAAAAAAATACGAGGAAATACGAAAGGAACATTTCCATTTTTAGCCTATTTCTGGGAAAGAGTTTCAGATTGTGTGTTGTTTGGTTTTTTTTATTTTTTTCTGTACTCCTCCTGAGTGGCAATCAATGTGTGAAAGAGCGAGCGGCGGAGAAAGCAGAGGCAAAGGCTTAAATTGATTTTTCTTTGAAATTCTAGCTGAAATGATAGGCAACAAACGCAGCAGCAGCTGCCAGTTGACTTCACTCCACTTTCTTTGTTTTCAAGCACTCAATCTTGTTGTTCCCCAGTTCTATTTCCCCTTTCGCACTTGTAACCTCTCCCTGGTCAAATTTTAATTAAATATTCTTCTTTTTTTGTATATTTTCCTGGGCTGCTTGTTGCTTAAAATTTGAATTAAACTTGTTCAGGTTTGTTCTGCTCCCAGGCACGCACACAAGATTTTTGACAAAAGAATGTTACGCTGAGAGAAAGTAATTTAACAGAAGACTAATTTGGACTAATTTTAATTGTTGCCAGCTTGAACCATTTGGGAATTATAAGGCTACGGTCAAAATAAGAGGAAAAAGGAGAGAGAGGAAGGGTTAAGGGCAAAAATAACTTGAAAATCATATTAAAGGTATGAATCAAGCTTATCTTATTATAAATATTTTATTATTATATATTTTATTGATTACCTGGTTGAACTATTTATGAATTATAAGGCTATTCCATTAAAAAGTTAGATTAAAAATCTAAGATATGAATATAATATTAATTAAAAATCCTAAAATTCTTGCGAAAAGTTAAATCTACATTTTCCCTTAGTGCCAGCATCACCCTCCCTTTTTCTTGGCTTTTCCTCCTTTTTGAGGTCCCTTTGCATTGTTGCATCCTGCGTGTACAGTTCGCGACATTTTCATTTCAAATTTTATGCCCAAGAGGAGGGCAACGAAAAAGTAACGAAAGCCACCGCAGCAGCAGCCCCAGAGTTCCACCAGAGCTCATCGCCATTCTGCATCTGGATGCGAATTTTCCCCTGTTTTTCCCACCCACACATCTTGTTTTCATTTCCGTCAGCTACAATTGACGCTGCTCAACTTAACCTCATTCATTCGTCCTGCTGCTACTGCTGTCGCTTCTGTTTCAGTTGCTGTTTCTGCTTCAGCCTCTGTTTCAGTTGCTCTGCTGCTGCATTTTCATTTGCATATTCCGAGGGACGACTTCTCGCCGAGTTTTCGTTGGTTTCTTTTTTTCCACCAACACTTGCACGGGCCATGACACACCTTTATATGGCCATAAGGGAGATGGCCCCGAAGGGATTAACCCAACATTGTTGTGCAGGATGTCAAAGTTCTGGCTGATTGAAGATCTTTCATATATTTTGGAGTTTTATTTGGTGAAATTCAGAACGAACTAAGTGTGTGGTTTTGCTTGTTAGGTAATTTTAAAGTTCTTATAATTTTCTAGGACCTAAACTGCTCATATCTTTTTCACATTCAACGCTTACCCTTTCAAACTTTTGAACCCTCTCAAAGGACATTTCTATCTCATGCATATTTATGCACCTACTGTACCCTCTGTTAATCCTTGTTTTTTTTTTCATGCTTTATTTATCTTTACCACATTTGGGAAAGTCACGTGAAATTAAAACAAGAACAAGCACCCCCAACTTTTTGGGGGCTGTTGCACAACCCCTCTCGCTCTGCATCTCTTTTGGTTTTATTCCATTTCCACTTTGCTAACTGACATGATAAAGTGTTGCCTTGACTGCCTTGCGATGTTGCACAGTGTCTTCTGTTTGGCCCCCATCTGCATCTCCCCAGTGCCTCAGCCCTCGAGGATGTCGTTGCATTGTCACGTTTCAGCGCCTCCTCCCAAGCTTTCCAGGCCTTTCAGTCCCTCCCCTAGAACCATTTCCACCATTTCGTAATGCACTTACCCAGCCGAACAACCCACCAACAACCAGGCCACTTGTTTCCTATCAAATGAATGTACATAAACTTCGAGAAAAGAACTTGACTTGCTATCGCTCTCGCTTTGTCACTTGTTCACAGAGAAGAAAATGGGACTTGGAAAATTCAGAAATGATAAAGAGCTTTCTCAGAGATAATAAAATGAAAGCATTAAAAAATAACTCTAGAAATCCACTGTCAAAAGTTATCCAGACTTGAAATGTTAATTATTTCCTTGTTTTTCATATGTCAGTTAGTTGAATATTTTTCCCTCAGTGCCTTGTCCTGTCTATATTTCAACTTGTGAAAATGGAAAATTCACAAACAATTTAGCCTGGCCCTCGGCTGTTGCTAATTGCAAAAAAAGGGAAGGATTCGAAATTTGAAAAGTACTCCGAGCTGCAAACGACAAAGTCTGAGGGAGTCCGACGAGTGTGCGTTGCAAACCCAAACAGAACACGATGCGACATCGAGGAAAACATGGCCAAGTCAGCAGCAGCTCGGCTCAGTGAAATGCAACAGACATAGACATCTGTTGTCCCCCTCACCTGCTGTCTTTGTCTCTGTTTAACCCCTTTTTTGAGATTTTTCACGTGCAAAAAATTTGTTGGAATTTTGTGTGCGCATAATTACGTGGCAAGCCAAAGGCAGCCAGGAGTAGGAGAAGGAGTAGCAGTAACACAAAAGTGTTGCCAACAGGCAACCAACTCATCAGAGTTGGAGCCGCCGCATCCTTGTCTGGCTTTGTGTCCCTCGTCTCATACCTTTTATATGCACTGAGAGGAAATTTAGGCACTATGGGACTTTGTTTAGTACTTAAATTGTTTAAATTAATTAAGTAAAATGGCTTTTATGATATTCTCTTGTGTTTTCTCGCATTGTTTTGAATTTTATTGTATTTTTTCTACTATCTGGTATTTTTCTGTATTTGTTCGTATTTTGTAGTATTTTTGGGTATTTTCTTAGGGTCTATTTTTTTTGGTTTGAAATATTTTATTCTATTTTCTTATATTCTTATGTATTTTCAAGTAATTTTAGGCCTTTTCTCTTATTTTCTATATTCTCTGTATTTTCTAGTATATTCCTTTATTTATTTTCAGTTTTGTGGAATTTTCCTGAATTGCATGTCGTCTTACAATTTACTCAAACTAGGGAATCCCTCCCACACCCAACTGTAAGTTATGTTTCAAGGGAAAACCACTGTTTTAACCCCGAATTATGATCCCTGCTCACTCATTTCTCTCCATGTATCTATCCCATTCATCTGCAATACGCATACGTCATGTTGTACGGGTGGGAATCGTGGCGCGACTCTTTGGCTGACTCCGCAGAGTTGCTCCGGTTGCATATATTTCTTGTAATTAAAATCGCATTGAAGCATGCAACGATGGCAGAAACCGGAGTGGAGGAGAATGGTAAAATCGGGACCGACCGGGCCAGAGCGGGAAAAGGAAGAGCCGAGCCGAGCCAAGCCAAGCCAGACTTTGCCTTTGAGGCAACAGCAGCAACAAAAACTTGTTAACGTGTGTGCCTGTCTCACTCAGTCCCGCACTCGTTATCCCTACTCTCTCTCGCTTTGGTTCCTCCTCTGTCACTATGTGTTTGGTGTAATTAAACTAAATTAAGAACTCTCTTGGCATTAAAATGAGATTTACGCTTCAGCGGGATTGAACGGGAGAGTGGCAAGAGCTTAGCGAAATGACATTTTCAAAGCAGATTTAACAAACACACCCCCACACTGCTTAATTACTGCAGACTGAAAAAAAAAAAAAAGAAACGAAGCAGAATCAAAAAAGGAAATCAAGGCGTATACAAAATTTCCTTACTTTTTTCCCTGGAAATTGGAGAAACTTTTCTCTGACAGCAGCAAATTGTTAGCAAAAAAAAAAATTGAGTCTTTTACTTTGATTGCTTTCAGTGATTTGTCAAGACCCTAAAAACTTTTCCATCATATCCTGGCGTTGGCTCGGACTGATTTCAATTAAATAAACTCACACATCCCTCTAGAGCCTTCGCCGCAGTCTGTTTACTCAATTAAAATGCAACAAAACAAATCGTTTCTGTCGGTTTTTGGTAACACCAAAACTTTTTTTACTCACTCGGCCTTAAGGAAAGTTTTTGCTGCGCCTGCGTGTATGCAATAAGAAATTTGCATGCTATTTGCATATGCATGAGAAACGAGTTGAAAAACGTGAAGAAAAGGCGGGAAAAAGCGGGGGAAAAATGTACGGGAAAAGAAGAATTAAAAGACGGGGGCGAAGAAGACAAAGTTTAAAGATTTATAAAGTGCGGAGGAGGGGAGAGCCACCACTGAATGTCAGTGGAATTGAGCGATGAAACCAAATTGAACGAAAGACGGGCAATTATGCAAACGCGTGTAATTAGTTGGAGGGGAAAAAGTGGCAAGTGGAAAGTGGAAAATGGGGAAATCGGGAGGGAGCAAGTGCTACGGGGAGATTTTCTCTCGCTCTCTCTCTACAGCTCTTATTTGGTCTTCATTCTTTATGTTTTATTGCGTTTTTATGCCTTTATTTTTTTATTTTTTTGAAAAAGAGGAAACAATGCCAGAAGTTGGCGAAAAGCTGCGGCAGGCTGTCAGCACAAATGCGTATTTTATGCTTGCCGCAAAAGGTGGCAACGGAAAGAAAACTCCGCCACAGAACAAAAAACGAATGAAAATACTTTTGCCATTTTCCGCAGCCGGAATTATAACAAATGATGCCACGGCCCCCCTTTTTTTTTTCTCTTACCCCAGCACAAAGAACTTCCCTAATAATAATAAAAGAAAAAAATAATAATAATTGTTTAGCACAAAATGCGCATTTAATTCGTTGACGCAAATCGAGCAAAGAAATAAAAAAAATAAAAGTTGAAAACGGGAAAAAGGGCAGCAGACAAGTGAAATCCGGAATATGAAATGGAATTGCGGCGGGCAAACAGAAAAATATTATTTTAATATGGTAAATAATACCAACCGCTGACGGAGAGCGAACAAATAAAATTTATGCATTTCAATTATGAAAAATACTTGCAAAAAAAAAAGAGCAAAGGGAAATCCAATAATTTGGAAGCGCTGAAAGGAAGTCGACACGGCAGGAAATGCAATCCTGTGCAGCAAACTTTTGCTGGCCCCAAACAATTTAACAAAAGGCCAAAAAATTAATTAAGAGCGAGGTGGGGCAAAAGGGAAAATGCATCAAAACGCTCACTTTGATTGCACCAAAAAAAAACCCAAAAAAGAAGGAAAGCAAAAGGTTAAAGAGGCAGAGTCCCAGCTGCCGCCAGGATATTGCCGATGCCAAACAAAAGTTTTGACTAGACTTCCAGGCCAAATAACAAACGTGGAAAAAAGTTCCAGAAAAAAAAGGCAGAGAGAGAAGGTGAGGCGAGAAAAACTTTGGCTCGAGAGTTTTCATTTCATTTGTGTTCGTTGGCTGATTGAATGGCGATGGCAGGAAAAACCGCAAAAAACACACACAGGAAAGTGGGGGAAAATAAAAAAAATACTGATTTTAAAATCAAAATGGCAGAGGACACCCCATATAAATAGCACTTGCCAGTCCGTTTGCTGCCCCGTCATGTGGCGCCGAAAAATATGCAATAAAATTTATTTGCTCACACTTGTGCAAACACAAGGATATACATATATATATATGCGGGAGAGATCAGAGTCAAAACTCCGCCCGGTCGCATATGTTGTGCAGCATTTCCGCTTCCGTTGACTATTTTTCATACGCCATGCATAAACTTTTCCCTGAAACCAACAAAGAAAATTGCGCGAAATAACAAAAACAAGGAGCGGGTAGGAAAATTCGAGCAAAGAATATGACAAAGTTTGCACTTTAACAAGAAAATAATCAAATAAATTATCATAAAATGTCTGGCAACCAAAAAAAAAAAAATAATAGCAACAAAAACCGTTTTGTTTTGGCCGGAAGTCACGTACTGTCTGCAATAGGGCTTACACTTACACATATGCACACGGGGGTGTATGTGTGTGTGTGTTGGCGTGGAGGACAAAGGAGAGAGAGAACACTTTATTAACTTGCTAAAAAGTCGTAAAAACGAAATGTCAGAGAATGCCGCCGCCGCCGCCGCCCGCTTTAAATTATGGCCAAGTGGCTAAATTATGGCAATGTCGCGTAACCGTCGTCTCCAAGAACCGAAGCAAAGCCGGCAAAGACAAATGGTTGGAATGTGTAAATTATAATTGGAAATGAAAGAGGCAAGAGAGCAAGGGGTTAAGTGCAATAGGAAAACTTTGTCCACTCATCGTCAGCCTTAAGGGAAAGTGCGAAAATGCCATTAAAGTGGCGACGATAAAAGAAGTGAACTTTATTATGGTTTTTTTATGTAAAATACTTGGGTATTTTAACTCATTCAAAACGAAAAAAATATATATATATTTTGCAAAATTGCTTAAAAATGGAATAGCCTAATACTAATTTAATTTATTAACGAAAAAATACAAATTGTTTTAAAAAGTACTAATTGTTAACACATTTCACAAAGCATGGTCACACTGCACATTGTAATTGAGGCGGTTAAGATTGTTATAGTGATAACCTTAAAATATTCCAATAAATCTAAACGAAAATCTTCTACAAACCACTCTGAAGCTACAATAAACCCAATTTCACACATATTTCGCCTTCCTTCCTTCACAAAATACTGCAAATTTAATAGTCAGCAAGTTAAAGTTTAAAGAGACCCCGAAAAGCGTGAAACTCGGACAACTCATTCACATGACAATCATAACAGGCCTCCGGGCTGTCAGTCCCGCTCTTGGTGCTTTTTATTTTTTTTATTTCCCCGGAAAAGTAGGAACCATTCCTGTTCTCATCATGGAGGAGGAATCCACATCCACTTCACACCGAGCCTGGAAGTCAGACAATGTTATCGGGCTGTGGTGCGGAGGCAAAAGGCGGCACATGACGTCCATGGGCCAGATAAGGGTGACAAAAATATGTATTAAGTGCATGGCGAACGAGACGGAACCAGGGCCGTGATAGAGATAGCTAGGCAGCAGCAGTCGAGTCGACATTTGGCCAGCAAAGAGGTATGAAAGCGAACAAATAACGCTCCGACAACAAGGAACTGGGGAAAAAACAAGCACCCAGGCCTGAAAGAAATGAAATGAAATCCTTTCACACACAGACACTCACACACAGGCTGACTGACCATATATATATAGTTGTGAGGGAAACGGACAAAGGACATGGACATGGTGAATGAAATGGGGGGTTCGGCTACAACAAGTTGACACTTTTATGAGGCACTTAAATGACACAACATACAAGCCAGAGCCGCCCTCTCTATAAGCATGAGATTGACATGCAAACAAAAGAGCCCCCGAGTAGATCGGATCAGGATCAGGGCGGGCAAAAAGGGGCGGCGAGGTCAGCGCAACAATTGCAATTGTCCGGCACTTTGGCGGGGAAAGAATATATATATCCAGCCAAAAATAGCAATAAAATAACAATGGGAAAGAAGAACAAATTTTTGGCTAGAGCCCGCGCGCATAACAATGGCAACTTATTTCATGTTCAAGAAGGAACAAGGAACAAAAACTGCTAAATAAATTATTGAAACTGCCAACTTCCGCTTACGTAGTCAGCATTCCATCAGCCATCCATCAGATCCAAAAAGTCCCCATTGAGTCACACCCATCCCCATCCCCATCTACCCATCCACCCGCACTTCTTCTCATTCCCTGAGCTGCCGTAAATCAGTTGGTTGGCACTTGGCCAAAAAAAGAGAGAAAATATATATAAGTGTATGGAAAAAAAAAAATCCGAAAAAAAAGAAAGAAAGAATTTATGAAAATTGAAAAGTGGTAAGCGGGCAGGCGGCAGGGAAATTGGAATATTTTTCGACACATTTTTATCGTTGGAATTGTCAAAGAGTTTAAGCATTTGGCGCTCGGTAGACAAAATTGAACTCACATGCCTACATTATTGACAGCTCATATGGATGGAAAGTCTGTACGGAAGGTTGCACCTTCGCCTGTGGCCCAAAAAAAAAAAAGAGAAATTCGAGACGAGCCAAAAGGATGAGGAAATTGCTTTGTCAATAATATATCTTCAACATAATTTGTGACTGTCAGCGGTTTCAAAAAGTAGAAAAAGTATTGAAAGCATCAAAAGGGCAAGAATAACAAATGAAGAACCTATTTAAAAGTAAATATGTCAAGGAAAGGAAAGCCGATATCATCAGAAAAACATAAAACATAAAAACCTAAATAGAAAAAACATCAGAAAAAAACAAAAAGTAAAAAATCTAATATGAGGAAAAGAAAAAAAGATCAAGTAGAATAGGTACTACAACTCCCGTACCAAAAGCTTTCTACATTAAATTAAAATACAAATCAGTTTTTTAAAGAATTTATTTCAAGTCCGTTTACTTTCTACAAATATTAAAAACTGTACAATACTAAACCATAAATCGCCTAAAACACCTAAGCCGAATTTTGCAAGGAATAAATTATATTCCAATTAACGCATTATAATTTATTCCCTTGCTGACAAAACAATTTACTAAATCATTGTGAGCTAAAAAAAAAAAATATACAAATATAACGAACGAAAGCAAATTTTATAATTAAATGGAGAAAAAAATGTATCCGACAATAAATTCATGTTAACATCAAATGCAATTTGACAATCAATTTAATTTCGTTCGTTGTAATTTGCTGTATTTTAAAATCAAATTGATTGCCTACGCACACATTTTCGAATAAATTTAGTTTAATGCAAAACTCAATTTCAATTTCTAGCTAGCGACCGAGCAACGGACGTCAATTAAGCCAGATAATTAGATCATAATTTGTTAGGTGAGTGCCAAAGGGTTTTTGGGCCAGCGTTTTTGACAGCTTTCCCACAGGGTTTACCAGTAAATGTATGCATCCATTCAGGTCCACCAACAATTATTATTATTTGCAATTACTCAGATGCAGGCATAAAATAAAATGAGAATAAGTATACATGAAATAAATCTGAATTGCGATTCCCATTCCGTTTGAAGTTTAAACTCATGGGAAACCCGTTCGTTTGTTCTACAATAATTTTAATTCATCGCCAGACGCAGTGGCGCAAATGTTTTGTATATTTTTTGGTTCTTTATATCTCTTTTTGTTTTTATTGTGCGGATTTTTGTTGGTGCCGCCCAAAGAGTCAAAGGAAAAAGCTTTTTTGTGTGAGTGTGTGGAAAATTAATTAAAATATTGCATATTAAAGCTTTCCCTCAAACGCAGGCCCAGATAGGATTACTGAGATTGCTTAAAGGAGGACTTTAGGCTATGATTAAGGCTAACAATATTTCGAAATATTAATTAATATTTAATATTATTCTTGAGTATTTTATTTAGTGTACTATTGAGTTTGTTTATTGCTCTTTTGTTAAGTTTCCGTAGGTTTGTACAAGCTTGAGGGCAATTGTAACTCCTTTTGTGGACTCATTGTAGTTCTTAATTTTTTACTTATTTATTTATTTAATATCATTATAAAATTATCTATAAGGTCATATTCCGTATAAAAATCCCCTCAAATGGTGTTTCGTCATGAAATCAAATTTGTTTGAATTAAGACTAATTACTTTATTATAACAAAGCATAGATTTGTCTACCTTTCACCCTCTAATAGAGACGTATAAAAATTCAGCGTTAAATTTGTAAATTGTTTGTATTGGGCCATTAGCCAGCACAAATTTTGTGTGTGTTGTGTAGTCACAGTAACAACAACAAAAACAACAATTGACTGGCTTATTAGCGTTGGTTATATTACCCCCTTTAGCCCCTCCCTCACTCCCCCACTGCCACACTGCCATAGTGCCTGCCCACCAAGGCAGCAGCTGCCTTGGGCTGGTGTTAAAACTAAACTGGAAAATTGCCGGCTCGCGTGTCGGTTCGGTATTTTGTCCCAACTTCCCTCGGTCTCGGTCCCTCCTCAGTCGCCCTCGCCCATCATTGTAATTTTCCCTCGCCTTGGCTGAGTTTTAGTTTCTCTGCCTTTCGCGTTTAATCAATAAGTTTTTATTTGGGGGAACGGAGCGAGCAGGGAGGGGCGGTTGGTGTCCCTAGATGGTTTCTTGGCCTGCGGATAAGCTAAGCGAGCGATAAGCATTTAATAGAGCTCAGCAGCTACATGGCTCCCCTTTCATTTTGCCCCAAAGGGCTTCGGAAAATTATGCTAAAGTGGATTTCGAAACATGGGCCAAGGGCCTGACGAATTTCCATCCGTTTCGCAGCGAAACAAGTGCAAAAGTTTTTAACCATTTTTCCCGGCCTTGTCGGGGGCAAAAAAAATGTAAGCCAATCTGTCAATTAATTAGCGAAGCGACGTAAAAAAGGAGCCAAAGGCGTGGAGAAACGGTCGGTAATTTCTCGCCTGTACCTTAATTTTTAAACGACTATTAAAGGATATTTTTTACGAGAAAATGCAATTTATATTTATTTAATGTCGGAAAAGAATACTGGAAAAGAAAAGTGAGGCCAGGTCTCGAGTCTGCCAGCAGCGCTTCTATTTAAAATATCTTGACACAGATTTTTATATATTTTGCAACCCAGACGAATATTTTAAGCTCTTAAAAACAATTAGGGGTAATCCTTAGCCTTCTAATGCCAAATTGCCTTTGATATTTATTTACTTTGTTGGTTCGTCTACGTTAATTAACAAAAATTCTTCCTATTTTTCAAAACAAAAGCTAGCATCGATATATATCTATATGCATATATATTAAGTGTGTCTGGGTCTGGGTGTGGGGAAACTGCAACCGAAACGCATTTATCAGTCTAACGAGCACTGCCAAAAATCCTCGTCAAGGTCATGGCGTCTTAGCCGAAAAGCCATTTTACATTGATCGATTGCCATTTGGGCATTTGGCAAAATAAGTATCTATCAAGGCAGTGGATTAAAAATAAATTGCATACTGATTTATTTATAGAGATTCGAATTTGAATTAAATTGTCCGCGAAATTAATGGCTTGGGGTGGGAGTGGGAGTTGGTTGCTAAATAAAAATATTGTAAATGCAAATAACTCACTCAAGCGATAAAAACGATACACAATGGCCACAGTTTGCATAACTAAATAGTCAATTAACATTTCGAAATATTATATTAAAATATATATTACTTTATTTGCATTTTAACATATCGAAGTAAATGAAATTGTTTAAACACTAAGCTTAAATTTAAAGGCTTTAAACATATACAATCCCAACACAAAAAGCTTTTAAAAAGCAATAGAAACTATTCATTACTAATTAATAAGTTTCTTATCGATAATTACTTCTTCAATGGTATCCCTATCTAAACGTACAATCCACAAATGAACCCTCTCTTTGCTTCCTCCCCCTATTTGCTTTTCCTCGTATTATCTTTTTCTCCAAATCCTATTCCCAATACACAAACCAAAATTTCATCTACCATAAATGGAATATGCGAAGTTGTTCTGTTTTTTCCAACTTATTGCAACACAATAACCAAGAGGAAAACCTCAATAACAACTAACGGGAATAATAACAAAAGTATTTGTGCAATAAACATAAAAAACCATTTAATCTCTGGCTATACATACACACACACTCACAAAGGAAAACCATGCTCGGGGTAAATATTTTGGTTAAGTATACGCCGTGTGTGCCGCTCCGACTGTCTGCATTCGCTTTTGCTGCCCCCATTCCCTTTTCCATTTTTCCTCCCTAAAAATATTCCTTAATATCTCTGACTCTGACTGTCTGAAATTTCGGTGTGCGAGCAAACGAACGCTTCTCTGTATGTGCCGATTGCGATTGCACGTTTTGTTTGACATTCAATAGTTTTCATTTCTGTGGCAAAATAAAAATCGAGCAAAAAAAAATAGAGGCAGCCGGGAAAAGCAGCAGCAGCAGCAGTAGGAAAAACAACAAGAGCCGTCGAACAATTTTCATTTATATTTTGGTGCACTGAGAGCCAAATGTTTTTACGAAATATGGGTAACAAAAATTACAACAGTTTGCCATTAGATTGGATATGAAAATGACAGCCCTTAATTCAATTCACTTTAAAATTCACTTTAAAATTCCCAAGTACGAATTCATCACAATATGATTTAAAACTAAGCAAAGAGTTGAGGCTGCAAACTGAACTTTTGTTTACATTAAAGTCTGATCCTTGTCATTCTCGCGAACTTACTTAAGAAAATCGAGTCAGCCAAAAATCACAAGTTCTGCATGATGACCTCGCTTTTTTTCTCTCAGTGCACCACTCCCGATGCCCCAAATCCTCTTGCCTCTCTCGCTCTTTCGTTGGCTCTGTTGCCATTTCCCTCTGCTCATTTGAAATTATTTTTATGTGTTGCCTTCTGGTTTTGTTGTTCCAATTGTTATTGTTGTTGTTTTCGGGTGGTTTTCGAGTTTAGTGCGGGTATTTTTATTGCATTTCATTTTTATGTAGTTACAATGACAATTTTTCTTTCTGCTTCGAGGGTTTTCAAAAGAGCCAAAAGATAAGCGGCGGCGGTAGGAGAGAGATTTTTCATGCAGCAATTTATGCAACATGGCTTGCGATCATCATCATCATCATGCACTCTTTATTTTTTTCCTCTCATAGTATGTCATTTGCATTATTTTTTATTACTTTCCAACTCTATCGAGAACAGTGATTCCTCTACGTGTCAAATGATTTTGCATATATATGTACATATATAGAGAGTTCTCTCACTCCCGGGGGCATTAAATATTCATTCTTCGAAATGTTTTTGCAGCACTTGAAATCGGAACAAGTTGGGTTCGTTGGGAATGAGAATATAAAACTTTTCTGTGGCACAGTCGTCGCACTACGGGAAATGTTTTCGTGCTTAAAAACTTACAACTTCTTGTACGACGTTCCTTCTAATCTCTGTTAAAAAACTGCCAAAACATGTCACATGCACATCCCCTTCTGGGATTCCCCTCCGTTGGCTTTTGAGTTGTTTGCTTTGCGAATAATTTACAGAGAGCAAACTTTTGACTTAAGACGGCAGGGAAAATGAATAAAGAAAAAAGGAAAAGAAAATAAAAAGGAGAAAAATATATGTATATAAAAAATACATATATACGAAATTCGTGTCTTGACCAGCAGCAAAACCGCAAAGGGGCCTTGAGTTCCCCCCAGGAGGGGCGTGGCGTCCCGAAAAAAAAAGGTAAGAAAAGTTTGTTGTATAATCCGCAGAGATTTTGATCTTATTAAGCTTAAAAACTGTCCATCTCTGTCTTTACCTTTCTCTATCTACCTCGCTATCTCTTTCTCGCCATCTCTCGCTCTGCTCTTCCTTTCTACCTGTTTTGTTTATCTTTTGAGGAAATCTTGGAGCATCTGTTCCTGGGGTCTTGACTTTTACCTGGACCAGGCCTGTGCCTGTGATGCTGGTAAAGGAAAATATTAAGCATAAAATTGCCAAAGCATTAAAAAGTTGTTGATGCTCCCCGTCTCACTCTTACACTCTCTCCCTCTAGCGCTGGCTAGGCCTTTCTTTCATCTTAATTCAATTTACTCGGGGATCTGGCCAGTGGAGCACCTGTTTTCTTGCTGTTTTGTTGCCTTCGCGTGTTTCTGCAAGATTTATGACCGAAAATCCCCAGGTCCGAAGTTTTCTCCGAAGGCGTGAATATTTTTGCCTTTTTTTCGGTACTAATTAAAGTTACCCGTGGGTTCCTCCACTCATGAGGTTACTTTGGCTCTCTCTGTGGCGCAATGAGTTTTATGAGTTCTTCAACTTACCTGTAATGAAAAAGTTGCAAAGAAGAGAAGAGGGAATAAGTAATTAGCACAAATTAGCTAAAAAAAATTATAATAAAAAACAAAATCTTAGCCAATGGTTATGAGAAGTACACCTTGTAAAGAGGTTTTCCTCATTTAAGATTATGTAAGACTTTGGGGCCTGTTATTGTAATGCGTTCCGCAGGGTTCATCCCTTCATTTACATAATATTTTGAATTCAGCTCATCTTCAACATTAAATGTTTACATTTTCATATAAACATGTAACCACATTTTGGAGATTTTTATATAATTACTAAACTATACAATTCAATAGACACATAACCTATTCATCCAAATGCCTTTATTCGATTTTTTAATGTGCCTAAAAATGTCCTAAAAGAACCCTTTATGCTAGATTCTTTCAGTAGTTTCTCCCTTCCCTCCTTTTTTCATTCATTTTGCATTCGGCTTGGCTTTTTGTCTTTTTTGTTACCTGTTCATGACATAGAAGCAGCCACAGCCAGCGCTCATCAATATAATCAACGCCCAGAATACGACCAAGACATGCCCTAGATGGGCATCAATCTCGCTTTGTCAGCGCCCAGTCAAGTTGCCTCCTTATTGTTGTCGTTGCACAAAGCCAACGGAAAAGAAAGAAAAAATCCTACAAGAAAAAAGCTGTCGCCTTGATGACGTAGCCGACTGGGACTGCACTCCAGTTCCACCACACCCACAACCCGAAAACCAGTTCGCCTTCATTCCAGGGCGAAAAACAGGATTTTATCCCAGCCTGGGCCCCGACTTTGCTTTGTTTTGCTTTTCAGCCTTAAGGCTAAATTCATTGTCAAAGTCGCAGCAGCAGCAGCGGCAGTAAACGCGCCTACAACAAACTTTTGTCATCAGACAAAAGAGTTGCAAACTTTGGCATTGCTGCGAATTTTGAAATACCTATTAATTGTGGGGTAAAGGGTATGCTAGAGAAAGGGAAAAAATCTATGTAAGGCTGACACATATACTTTCTGTAGGCTAAATAGAGGAAAGGAGGGTTAAGGATTAATACTAAATGTTAATAGAAATACAAATTCCCTGGCTTAGATCAGTAATGGAACTTTGGCTTACAGCTTTGCCTTGCTATTTTGGCTCACGCATCTTCCCTTCGAGTTTTTCTCCACTCATAAATTAATTACCGGGTATTTCTTGGTCGAGGCATTCGTCTAAAGCCTTCTTTTTTGTTTTATTTTCCCGCCACGCCCTCTAAAAAGACACGCCCTGGAGACACCAGTCAGGAGATTGCATTTGTCTTCCCGTTTTTAGTTTTTTTTCTTGTCTTCCCTTGAGTCCCATGGCTGGAGTGACTGAATGACTCTTTGGTGGGTTCCCTCAGTGTGCCCTTTTGCCAACTTGATGGATGATTTCGAATTAGCGATGCGGCGAGCATAAAAACAGTGCTGGAGATTCATCGATTTCGTTGCGGTTTCGCTTTTTTTTTTCTGCTGTGTTCCCCGCTAGTTTTCGGGAAGAGCCACCGAAAAAAGATGCCAGCACATAAGTTCTCCGACAGCGGGGAGTGGATCCATTCCAGCCAACCAACCCGTCTTGCTAATGATGTGAGCTTGTCAGTTCATTGAAGCTGGACATGAGTGGGTTACATGATAAAGGGAATCCCTTCAACAGATTAAATGAGGTACGAAAAGGAATTTGTCGGGGGCTTTGTGGAGATTATACCAGAGACACGTATCAGGGGAGAGATATAGAGGGTATACTATGTGTGGTTCTAAATTAAGAACTTTTTTAAACAAAGAAAATCGCTGTGTGGATTTATTAAGGTCATTGAAGTGGCGCTGTTTACTATAATTTATTTTTTAGTATTTTGCCTAATCCCCTGATCTTTATTATTTACTTTTTAAGAACTATATATATTTCCCAGTTCTCTCACACATATTTTCTGATTGAAAATCACAATGATTTTTTGACATAGAATGCCATTTTTAACTTTTTACATGCCTTGGTCTCTTTGTGTCTATCTGTCGTTACAAATTTGTTTCAATTTCACATAAATATGTAGGTTTGTACGTTCGTCCGTCCACCTTGGTTTTGATATTTTTCTAGATTTCTTTTTGGGTTTTAATATGGCCCATCAGGTGCCAAAAGCGAGGCGCAACAAATTTGCAATTAGCCATGTGCACAATTTGTTTATGGCAGTGTGTAAAATCTGTTTTTGTCAATTGGGTTGGCGACAAACCAAAATAAAAACCCAAAAATATGAGGGCTGTCACAAAAGGAGTTGAGCATTGAATGCACTCGAAGAAAAACTAAAGCGAATATATAACAATTGTATTTGTTAACAATAATAAAAATAAATCGAAGCTACCAGAACCTATTATAATCATACAAATTACTCTATTTTATGAGTCATTTCGATTATCTGATGTTGTTTATCATATTCAAATTCCTTATATTCCCATTTACACACACATTATGTTTATCTACACCCAATCCATTTTCCTCAGGCATTCCCAATAGCCCTGGGGATCTCGAATCTTTCACGTTGTATCTAGAAAATACCCAGGCGGTGGTATCTGTGCGCCACTTAGGGCCAGCCCAGGTAGCCATAGATATTTCCATTGTTGCCACACGGCCATCAATCCCACTCTCTGGCTCCCTCTCTCTATGGCACATTCTCGTATCCAATACGTATGGTGTATCTCTGCCCTGGCTCTTCTCTTTGTATTTCATAACTGCGCATCAAGTGTTGCTTCCTGTTTCCTGCCGCCTCGCTGCCCGCCGAGCAACAATGCGTAAATTTTTATTAGCCCAAGTCCCAGCCCCTGTCCCTGTCTCGGAAACACTCTGAGTCCCAATCCGTGGCCATCGTAAAGCGTTGTCTGCTGTGTGTCCGCCTCAAATGATGGCATCATTAGACAATTTAGGCTCTCCGCGTGCCAAGTGCCGAATGTGACTGTGTATAGTGCACTGAGAAAATATATAATTAATTTATATTTGTGTTTTGATTTAAGATTTATAGCTAGAACTCTTTGCAGATTTTAACAAAATTTTTTAAGAATTTTTCTAAGAAATACCACGGTTTTAGGAGTACAAAAACAAAATCTACACATTGTTGGTAACATATACCGTTGGCCAAAAATTAGTGAAGGGCAAGCTTACTTTATGTTTTGCTTTCATCAACTGTTTACTTTAATTACAAATAATTTTAGTAAATTTTTTTAAATTTTCATGTCCAAAAAATCATACATTTTCTCTCTCTGTGCATTTCTTTGAGTGCGCGTATCTGTGAGTGCTCGTTTGGTGTTGGCTTTTGCGTTGATTGAATAAATTATTGCCACTCGCGCGTGCATTCGAAAAAAAAGAACAAAATAATAATACAGGAAAAAAAGAATAAATAAATAAATAAGAAAAAATCGTTGTCACTTCGGCTTTTATGTCCCGCCTTTCTCTATCTATATCCCGCTCTGTGGCTGCCTCTCTATTCGGAGGTGTGCTTTGCCACCGGAAATAGCGAATTATGCGCGCATCGTCGCCATATTTGTGATGCAATATTGTTTTTGCAGATTTTGCGAGGGAAAAGGTAGGTGACGCGTTGCAACCGCTGTTTGTGCAACATAATTAAGTAATAAATAGATGGATTTCACCTCAATTTAAAGACAAATATTGGGGTTATAGATGTTAAAAAAATTAAAATAAATATTTAAAAATATAAAGGCAAGTTGTAAAAATTTTGAAGGTTTCAGAAAACCAAATATGAGCAGTGCTTATTATTCTAGTAAAGGAACTAGGTATTTCTTCAAAAAAGAGTCATATTTGGTATTCATTTGAATAATATTCTTAACAATTTATTAACTAATTTCTTGTGCAACAAATAAATACATTTTTTCTCAGCCAAAAAGCTCTAATTTATCTACAAAAATAATACTGCATTACTCAATTCACCAAAAAGCTGTTATGTTAATAAATAACTACGAAACCCATGTTCTCATTTTACAATCTCATGCGAAATCTACACATTTATTTCCCCCTTTCAACCGCACAGCGAAATGTATATTTACAACTCCCGTTTGGGGGGTAACATGGTTTATTCGCCCTAGGAGCTGTAGCAGTGAGCGTCGTCGTCACAATCCTTTCCATAAATTAAAATTGGTCATGTAACCGGCGGACCAGTCCGACAGAGAGAGACAGGCCCAGTTAGCAACTGCGCCAACCACTTTCACTGTCACTAAACCGAGTTTAATGCACTCGCAGCAGGCAGCCAGGCAGCCGGCTTGCCGCAATTCGCTTTTCTGCCTACTGGCGGCGGTGGCGCAGTTTTCCACTGGTTATTCCGGTTCTTCTAATGGCCGAAGAGGGGTTTTTGTATTTCGAGAGGCATTGGCAGTGTCATAATCAGACCAGAGCAGACCATACCAGACAGTTTGCGAGAGCGAAGTGGAGCCGAGACATCGAGGGCTTTGAGCTCGACTTGAACAGCCTCGACTCAAGGACAAATCGCTTCAAGCGTGCAAAAAAAAAAAAAAAAAAAAAAAAAAAAAAGAAGAATACGTTCTGCGCGCGTTCTCTTTTAAATTAACAACAGCAGAAAAATAAAAACTGAAAACTTTGATTAATTATTTCTTGGTGTGCGCGTTGCGTTTCCTTTTTTCGCTGCTGATTGAATTGTTAAAAAATTGCCTGGGCTGGGCTTGAGCATATAAATACAAAAAAGTAGATAAATCAAAAGCCCCCAAAAACGCTTGTAACGCAATCTGTTTAAGAACAAATCTTTTTTAGGCTCTAATTGCTATTTTTCGTGGTTTCGCTGCGCCCTAATGATAGGTTCTCGATGACAGCAGGAAACCAAGCCTGAGAGGGAATTTCGTTGTACTTTTAATTAACCTAATGAACTGACAACCGTGGATGCGAGCGGGTCTTGGCGGGTAACCATGGCAAATGGCTTAAATGGCTAAGCCGTGAGGTATAAATAGATGGAAAAATATGATGGTCCAGTGGCTTCGGCTTTGGCTCTTTCTGAAATGATTATTGATTTATTATGATGCTCATGAGCCTGGCTGTGAAGTTAATTAATTTTCGCAGAAGCAAGATCAAAGCCCCCAACTCTCGAACCTTTCCACACATATTAGATATATATACTATATATGGCATTAATGTTCTTCAAAGTTTGCAGTCAATGAATCTGACACCTTCAGCACCAACAGCTTGGCAGGCATCTCCTCTCTATATAAACTTGGGGATTTGCATTTGGCATGACATGGCAACTTCCAAGGCGAACCAAGTGTACAAACAGCAAAAGTTTATTTGCCAGCCGAGAGTTCTTAGTTGTGTCTTTAGTCAGAAATTTATTACGACACTTCCAAAAGGAGCCCCGGCAGCCGGCAAATTCCACAGACTGACATCCACACGCTAATATATGTGTATAAATTATTCCCCAAAATGTTGCAGTGCCTAATTTCAACCGCCAGCTGCTGCTGCTGCTGCTGCATGCAAGTTGCATTTTCGGGTTTACTCCCCTGTATTTGTTGCTCTGAATCTCTGGGATTACTCCCAGTGCAATGTGTCTGTTTTGGATGAGAACAGGATAAGCATCCTCATAGATTAGATTAGCTGTCAGCAGAAACAGATGCCAACTTGCATTACAGTGCATTTCGAAATTATGTGGCTGCCGACGACGCCGACGACGAGATGGCAAACTTCATTAGAATGTGCTACATAAGCAAATGTATTTGCGTTTGTATCTTGTTTTAGAGCTACTATAAATCACAATTTAATTATAGAGCGACCTACATAATATCTTCATCGATAAATAAGTTCAATAAATGCTCTGTCAAAGCTTTTCATTATCTTATTTAATAGTTATTTTTAAGGTTGCTTTTATTAGGATTTTAATGTATTTTTTTATTATCTGCATTTTACCATTGGTGAAAAAGGGAAAGTAATTTATTTTAGCAACCCAAGGCTGCAAGTAAAATGTAACTCCTTTCTACTAGAAGCACAACAATGTTATAAATAATTTTAAATCCTAACATACTGAGATGTTACTAATTTGACTTATTTTCTTAACAATCATTTGGCTTATAAACAATTTAATTAAACTATAATCAAAAGCTCACACCGTCATATAACGATTAAATGACCCCATATTTAATGGCCACGTTAAAAATAAGGATCACCGTCACATAAAAACTGAAAAATAATCAATAGAAAAGTGAGAACAGTGAGTCAGCTGTGGCCCCCTTTTTTTCTGGGCCCCAAGCTGTCAGCAAACTTTTTTTTTTTAATTTAAATTAATTTACTTTTCGGTGGGGACCGCAAAAACAGGGAAAATTGACACATACCATTTTTTTCCCCCGCCTTCATTATCAGTGTTGCCTCTGTGTGACATTTAATAAATTTTCATGCAAAGTTGTCACAACCCGAAACCTCCTTTATTTCCCCTCAACGTCAAGCCGAAAAATCTGGACCAGAACTTTTTCTGTGTCTCCAACGCTTTACGAAAAACTCTGCTGTGGGTGTGTGTTTTCTTTTTTTTGTGCGGATGTCCAAGCAAAGTCTTTAATTAATATTTTATTCATGGTAGGAAAACCCATTTTTCCTGGCCACATTGCAACAACAACGTAATTAACAACAATTTTCGGGGTATTTAAAAAATGAAAGAGACAGGGGGAGGCAGGAGAGGCGATGGGGCCATGAGATGAGCTGGCACATATGACGCATTAAAAAGGGGCATAAAAGTGACGCCCCAAAGCAATCAACGCTGCTGAGCTGCTGGGCTGCTGGGGGATAATGTAAATTTATTCCGGAAATTCTCTCTGACAGCCCTGAAAATTGAATTCTTATTGGGTTTGTGCCTCTCTGTGGAGTCTCACAGCGATGGCGATGGAATTTAAGATTAAGATTCATCCCGCAATTGAAAAGTAAGCAAGCCTTAAGACGTTGAAAAAAAAGAGAGAGAACCTTTTTAATGAAGATTCCAGATCCAGCAATTGAAGTCTTCGAATTGCACAACCCCAAAAAAAATTAAGCTGTCAGATTGCACTTACTTTTAATCATTTTTCGCCCTGTCATGCCGCACCTCGAATACATTCCATTCACATTCGAAACTCTGATTGGCAGGCAGCTAATAGATATAAAACTTTGGCCCCGATTTGACAGTTACACGCATCTAGATAGCAAACAAAACAGCTGAGCAACAAAAAGACTAATTTCGTGTGTGCATGGGAGCAAACTTTTTTGATTGAAGCCGCAAACAAAATGGCAAACGCACACTCAAAGTCAAAGTTCGAACTTTTTCGGGGAGTAGTATGAGTGTGGTGTGCCTGTGACAGCTGCCGCCATTTAATTTTGAGATAAAAAGGGGTTCCCAACGAACGAGCCAACCAACCAACGAACCGAAATTGGTTTAGGCAGCAGCTTTCTGGCGGCTTATCTTATCACCAGCCTAATTGTCATTGGCCCGCAAGACTGCCGCAACATCGGGCTGACAGTTAGCGTTAATGTTGCCCAATACATGTATCTGAATACTGTATGCTTTGCTGTGCTGGGATTTATCTAAACACACCGTGGGACATGTGACGAGCATTTAATGAACCATTCGACTTCCACCTCCAGCTGATGCCGACCATTTTTCGGTTATCCAGAGCCAATGACAATGATAATGCGGGCTTTGCCAGCTGTTGTAGTTGTTGGAGGAAAAACTGCGTTAATTAATGTGGCCCCAGGAAAAACGGCAACCAAAGATAGGAAATTTAATGTGTAACAGTTGGCTGAAAGTTTGTGCTGCTTTGTTTTATTATATAGCTGTGGGTTTGCCTATAATTAAGACCAAAAAAAAGTGTAGCATGGCTTTGTATAAAATTAATACCTTTTTGATATATTTCGTTCTAAAAAAAATACATGAAAAGTTGTCCAATAAAATACAATAGTTTTTGTAATGTTTCAGGATTAAATTGAATCCCTTTGGTATATTTTATTGAAGGTTTTATCTATTATTCCATTCAACCTTTAATTTCCCCCATATTTTAAGCTACGAACATTTTTTTTAGAACTTTGCTACACTTTATAAATCAATTGAACTTGTCATCAGCATATTCGCCTTTTGTTAGGTGAATTATAAGTATTTAATTTGATATATATATACATATATTTCAGTGATTTATTCAGTTTGCCGGCCACCACCCACGGCGAGAAACCTGCTCTAACGTTATTTATAACTGGCATTTTCGCATATTTAAGCCAAAGTCTTTGACTTGCTTCTGCCTCAATGTATTAGCAATTTCATTTGATTTGCTGCCTCAATTTTCAAAATGTTTTTTAATTAAAATAAACTCGAGCCTTTTTTTCCAGATTTCATTGATTCGATTATTCCCTGACTTTTAAGCTGTGCGAAACCGCAAAAAATAATACCGTTTGCTTTTTTTCTAGGCTCTAGGCAAATAGAGTTTCCAGCTGAAATTTTTATGGTCATGGCTGGCAGCGACGGTAGGAGAGGTTTTCCATAAAATGGGCGTTTGTGTGAAAATGTATGCAAATTGCAAGAAATTATGTAATACGGAGATGGCATAATTAAATTCTTCTTTCATTTTTGTTGTAGGAGAGAGTATCACAAATTATGCAAATTTCTTCTAGAAATTTGGAGCAGGTTGGCCCCTCTTTTTTTGTAAATTTTAGGCGTAAATAATAAATTAGAGCGATATGCTAAAGGAATAATATTAAAGCTTATGGAGGTTATTCTTGGGGGAGTGAGTAATTTAGGGCTGGCTTTTTAAATGTATCTTTTTGGGAGGATATATTATTTTTTCTGCAGAAAAACGCTTCCTACAAGCATACAAACTTATTTAGGTAGCTCGTGGGATAATTTAGGTTCATATTCTAATGAAGGAAGTTCTCATAGACCTTTCTAAAGTCACATATTTTTATATACCCTTATATTTTATATTTACTTAACAAGTAGCTCGTTTAAGGTTATCTTTTTAATCTCTACCATCTTTATATTTATGCATTCCTCCTTCACCTATCCGACAGTATCTTTTGCTCGTTCTTTGCGTTTGCTGATGGCCAGGACAGGCCTGTCTTCGTTGCATAGTTTAAATACTGATTTTTAATTATTTTAAGCAGAGCACCAATACCACAAAGTATATGCAATGCTCCGCCAGAGGTGGCACACGTTAACGAGTATATATACTCTCCTCACTCTATATATATTTATATAGATTTATACAGCATCACCCATGGAGCTCCTGAGGGGCCACACACTGAGCAAAGGACTCGACTCGACTCGACTCGACGACTCCGTCTCCTTCTCCTCACACCTTTTCCCCCGAGGGTTGCTCTGGGAATTGCTCTGCGAATGTGGGTGGTGGTCGTTTTCAAAGGAGGTTGTGCGGGGTGTTGGGCGTGTGTGTGTGCTGCGTGGGTTTTGTTTTTAGCTTGCTGCCGCCTCTCTTGAGCCTCTTAAATGTCACAATGGTGATGCCAAGTCGCTTTGGGGTTGGCACTCTCGGGTCGCCCCCACTGAACCATCCTCCCCCTTTTATTTTTGACCCACCCTTGCCGGGCATTCATTCATTTTTTTTTGCAGCAGCAGCAGCAGCTCTCGGCCAGAGGTACAAAATATAATATGTATGAGTTTCTTGGCTGCTGCTGTTGTTCTTTCTTGGCCATTATTTTGCACTTGCCGGGTACGCGAACGCAAGGAACGATGACGACCCTGACCCCAGGTCCGCTGTTAACCCATGGTTTGGTCCTACGTGTTCGTTACGATTCGCTACGTTTTATTTCATTCACTGGGAGAAAAATTATACAAATTTTTAGCTTGAAGATAATTGTGATACAGAAAAATGTTAAATGAATTTAAGAAAATGTTTATCAAGGGAAACAATAAGTAAGTACTAAACTTATCTAGACTTGGTCTAGGAAATTTATTGGTATAGGAAAATGTTAAGAGAATATAGGAATATGTTTTTAAAGGCAATTAAACCCTAAAAACTTTGAAAATATAAATTTTACTTTCGAAATCTAAATAGAGTTTAGGAATATGTTTCTGGAAGAAAATAAACCCTATAGACTTTGAAAATATTAATTTTTGATTCAAGAACCCCTGTCTTTGCGTCTTTAAAATTTTTGAATAATTTAAGAACCCTCTTTTATTGCAGTGTTTGGTCGCAGTCTCATATGCTTGAAGGCGAAACGGACTCGCAATTTGATTTGTTTCAAGCGGCGTGCGCTAAGGGCAACACACACACACAGCGAGGAGGGACGAGGAGGATGGTTTGTTTCGCCGGGGTCTGCAGGCTACACAATTACAAAAAATGTTTTTTCGGTTTTGGGGCCATTTCAGCCATGTCAGCGAGGCGGCGTTGCCAAACTTCAGCCAGAGAGTGGAGAATCCGAAAAGCAAAACTGAACCGATTTTAGTGCCGCTGCCGTTGCCGTTGCCGTTGCCATTCCGTTTCCAGCGAGACGCCATCAATCGATGCCCGGAATGAGATGAGATGAGATGAGAGAAGCGAGTGGCCCACAGAAAACTGGTAACAGATGCTGCACACGTGTCCCGGGTGCGGTTCGCTGTGTAATTGGATGATGTTCAAAGGACAGAGGGAATCGGAGACCGGGGCGGAGCGGGGAGAGCTAAAAACAAATAAATAGTCAAGCGGCAGCGGCAACGGCGGCCATTTCAACGTCGCTGTGAGTGAAATACAAATAACATTTAATAAGAAAAGGAAATTGTCTATTTTGGCAGGCCGAAACAGGCAGGCAGGCAGGCAGGAACCACGAGGATGGACTTCATCTATCCACAATCAAAGGGAATTAGCAGAAGGAGGACGAGAGAAACTACAGGATGGGACCAGGGATTGGTTTTGCTCTCCATTTAGAAGTGTTCGAAATGAGATTTAGTCGAGTGTGTGCCGGAAATAGATAGAGACGTTTATCCGTGAAACGAAAATAAAACTCGATAGGTGTTAAATTTCCTGTGCAGAGTCTGGAAAATAAATGAAAACATATCTGAACACTCTGATGGCCCTTGCACCCTGATTGCCCATGTCCATTAACCCCTTTTCATCAGTGAACTCGCCACGTTTCAATTTTCATTATAATTCAGTCGTTAATTAGTATTAAATGGGCGCGTGAAAGAGATTGTATTACTTTATCCTTTAAAAACCTTTAAAATAATGTTAAAATATTAATATTTAGTGTGCCAGTTCTATAGTTGTTACACTTTCCCCAATATTAATCTTTGAACTCAAAATTGCAGCTGTTCATGAACCCTCATGCACCCCTATGACCCATCTTTCATTCATTATAATAAACATGTTAATTGCAATTTAGTATGCGCCCGCAAATGAAAATCCATTAGGTATTATTTTTTTCTAAATTGAAATTGATGTCAGAATCGTGCTGAAGTTGAAGGCCGCCTTTATCCGCGTGTGCATCATGTTCGCAAATACAACTTCAACTTCCATAAACATACAAGCAATTGTAAACTAAGTAAATAAAGTTTACAAAAGTGGCAGACGCTCATTAAAATAACACATTAAATATCAATAAGTAGGGAGGCAGAAAAGTCAAATAAAAACTTTACATATAATGTAAAGTAAACAGTAAGTAATTGCTGATATTTGAGGTATTCTTAGGGCAATTTTTATAATGAATAATATTTGGTAAAAGAAAACATTTGAGGTTTCTAAGAAATTTGGGAAATCATTGATTCATTAAAAATGGTCATGAACTTTAGGAACAATTCTTGCTTTTTACTTATAATAACATTAAAAATGTATTGTTATTGTTCGAAAATATTTGTACCAGTAAATATTTAATATAAATTAAACTTCATCAACTCCTTGCTTGTTTATTTGACATAAGAAACAACCACTTCATAAATTTATGAACACTCAATAAATATTTTTCTTGAATGCCTCAAAGCTTACAGGTTCTAGGTCATTGTAATCACAGCTTCGATTTGCAATGGCGAATAATTAAAAGGCCATAAAGGGAGGAGGCAGAGGAGATAGAGGCACAGGCAAGGTCACCAACTGGGGGACAACAGCTGTAAAGGTCAGAAGTTGGCCAGGTTACTACTGCCAGCCACCGATGATGTCAGACAACTCGTTTATGGTCAAGACAATCGAAACAATGGCGCCTGCTGCCTGACCCATCTACACCTCCATCGCCTCCTCCCTTCCGTTCAGAAATTAAAAACCCAGAGCGCATCTTCCATTTATCTTTTGCATTGCAACCTGACTTGTTCACCTTGTTTCCACAGAGGAAAAAACGGGGTAAGAGCTTTAATAAATTTATTAGCTATGAATTAAAAATAAACCTTTTATGATGAATATTTTCAATAAATAAAGTTCCACGAAAAATTATTTTTGCAATCTCTATAAACTGTTGTGCTTTCCGTTGTATTAATTTAAGAATTAACCTCTATAAAATTACTACTTTTTCTATTGTAAATTAAATGTTTTCAGTGTCGTATTTTGCCGGCGCTGTCGTTTTATGCTAATTGGCAACAGTTAAGGTAAAGTGAGCACAGTTTTTCACAAAGACGAAGTGGAAACGGGTAGCAAATTTGCACTTTTCAGCTAGCCAATAAATTAAATTCATCGAAAAGGCGAAAGCCTCGAGACGCCATTAATGCAAAAATGTACAAATAAAATATATCTACACAGAAGGAACACAAAAATAAAGCAATAAACGAAAAAAAAAAAAAAAAAGGAAATAAAAAGTTACATTCTCAAATCGTTAAGACGATTTGTGCGAGCATTTTTAAAGGCGCTCTTGACGCATATTATCCAAAGCGAGAATTTATGGCGAAAAATCGTGTAAATATGCATGAGATACAATGTTGTTAGCCGGCTCGCTGTTGGTAAGAAAATGCGGAGACCGGCGGCTTCATTAATGCTTGATTAATTGTATTTGCATAAATTATGCATAGTTTTTTTTTAATTATTTAAGCCATTTACAACGCCATTTATCTGATTGAATGCATTATTCTATAAATAGTTATAGACTGCATGTCTATGAGATGTTTCCGGTTATGGTGTGATTCAGGCGGAGGGGCAAAGCTATTTAATAGGTGTCATGGATAGGAATTTTGTAAGAGGCGATGAATCAGAAGAATTAAATAACCATTAAGCTGTTTAAGTGTTAATTGATTTTTTCTATTCTAAATATTATGCATGAAAATCCATTTATTTAAATTTAAATGCCATTTTATTTAATTGTGTCATTGTATATATTCAAAATATAGTTTTTATAGAGTGCTAAAAATTATAAACCAATCCCATTTTTGATATCAACTAAGTCTGAAGTCTGTCCATATTAAACTTGGACAAGCAACGTAGTAAAACAATTATTTATTGGAACCAAAAAGTTGCTTACCCACTTTTTTATTTGGTGACCAACCCTAAAAAAATGATAAAACCTTGCTCAATGCTAAATCAAGCGAGCAGTAAATGAATGGATACAGTGCGTTACATAAGCAAAAGACAGGTATTTTGTGTCTAGTGCACTAATATATAAGGTTAACATTGTAGGACCGGGTAGTATTCGAAATAATAACAAGAAAGAAAATATTTTTGTATGAAAACTACCTCAGCATGATTACCGCTTGCTATGCACTAAAATTCTCAAGTCGTAACTCGGTAGCATTTATCTTTTGAAAAAACTATTATTAAAATATTCAGGAACGCAACTTGTTCATAAGAAGTACCCTTTTTACATATTTTATTATTATTTTAAGTCCAGTCAAATATAAATAAAAATGTTACCTACTTTCGAAACCCACTGTACATGATTTGACTTTGCCAAACACATTTTTTTTCGATTACTCAATATACAAATATTCCTTCTAAATAAATATAAAAAACAACAAAAATTATGTATGCACAAACGACATGCCTACAATAAAATCTCGTTTATGACATGCAAATAAAATGTAAATTTAGTATCCCACCGCGAAATAGAAACGAGAAAAAATATACAAAAAAAATAAATAATAGCAAGAAACTGAGAGCTGAGCGAAGAGCACAAGCACAAGTCCAAGAAGATAAATAAAAATAAAAACAAAAGCCGGCAGCGATAAATAAAACAAGCAAAACAAAACCAGAGATCGGACTCGAGGCGACAATAAAAATTTGTCGACTGTGTCAGTGTGATCAAAAGCGTTCAAAAAGCACGTGGGGGCGTAACAAATAGCCACATAAAGAGCCAGATGGGTGAACAGAAACAGAAGCAGAGAGTGGAGAACGAGCAAGTGTAACGAAGAGAGATCGCAATAAAAAACAGCAGAACAAATGCAGCAGCGAGTGCGCCTTGTGCTTCACTTGCCGCTAATGAATGAAATCGAATGGGGGAAGTCAGTCGGTGAATGGAGCCGAGCCGAGTCGAGAAATGGAGTGAAAACAATTGAACAATCGCCTGCTAAATAGAGAATAAATTATCGGCCATAATATGAATATTACAGCTACTAACAATTTTACACTGGCGATAATGATTCGGTTTATTCGGAAGATTATTTATTGATTTATTAGGCATTAATTAAGTTCTATTTGAAGTTTAAGAATGTTAGTTTTTCGTATTTGTTAGTCCAAAATTAACAGCATTTCTTTTGGAGTAATTTACTTAGTTCAGTATTTGATTTGAAAAGATTCAAAAAGTATGAAAATAAATATACATTTGTTTTAATTTATAGCAATGTGTAGCTGAATTCGTAATTGGGAATTTTATGTGCACTCCCTGACACAAACTTTATTAGAAATTAATAATTAATTTAAAAATTGTTAAGAAATCAATTTATTTTTCTAATTAATTTTAGAGCAAACCCCTAACCACACAGATAATATCTCAAATCTATAAATTATAATTTATAAACCTGCAATATTTTTGCGAATTCATTAAACTGCCGTTAAATGCTCCAGAGCTGAACTTGAGCGGCGGCTGCTGCTGCCCACTCAGTCGAAACGAATACTATTATGAAATCGCTCCGAAAGCTAGACCTGGCTGTGTGCTACAGATACCGTTACTTTGGCGACTGCACTATACAATGACAGCGAGAAAAACCTGTTACAGTTTTGACCAAGTTTCGTCCGCAGCTGAGTCATACTAAAAAAATATATACAGAGGCGGGCGTGCGACGATCTTGCTAATTGCCCGGAGCAGAAAAGCGCGGCGAGATACCTGGGATATACCTCGTGTGACTGACACCTGCGATTAGCTTTTTAGCCCCTCATTTCCCCCACCCTGCAGGCCATCATCGGTGAACCGAATAATTTGCATGAAGCTTGGCTTAAACGTTTCACTCAGCGGCAGTAGCAGCAGGGAGAGGAAAAATGGAAACAAGAAAACAGTCAACACTTGACTGAATGAACTTCAAGGAAAAAATATTCTTTCATATTTAATTGTAAAATATATTCTTAGGCAAAATATGAAGATAATAGACAAAAGACGATACTATTTTAAATGCATTTTGGAAACCCAAACATATCTATATAATTTTACTCACTGAAACAGCTAAAAAACCTGTCTTATTCCAATCAAACTCTACCTGTTTTCCGATTTTTTTATGGTATAATTTTTTGAAGTCGCACTGTAAAACACAAAAAAGGCGCTCAATAATGTTTCGGTCATTCACTTTTTGCCGTAACTTTGTTGGCGTTTGTTTATCTTTGGCTCTTTCATCTCGAGCTGTGAACTTGTCAGTTACAGCAAATTTGCATTCGTTCATTCGTTGTGTTAATTTTACAATATATTCAATTTACTCGTTTTGCTAATTTCAATTTTAAGTGTTTTCCCAGATTTGTGAAATGTGCAAAACTGGTACATGCGTTTTTAAGAGCATTTTAACGATGATTATCGGAGGGGTTTTAATTGCATTTCAGCAGCACCCAAGCATAAAAAATCAGCAAATTAATTTGCATTCCAAACAGAT
This sequence comes from Drosophila lacteicornis, assembly GCA_008044355.1. Lineage (NCBI taxonomy): Eukaryota > Metazoa > Arthropoda > Insecta > Diptera > Drosophilidae > Drosophila > Drosophila lacteicornis. The sequence continues at coordinate 119,634 of VNKF01013148.1, forward strand.
TACGCAAAAAGGGAATATCTAAATCAGTTTTTTATAATCATGGGCACATTAATTTAGCTTTTAATGAGCTTAATTGTGGATAATTCATCAATATCAAAGAGCTGACATCAGCAAAGACTTTCAAAGTAAAAGGAAAACAAACACCAAAATTTTAGATAATTGTTTTCTTTAGCTCAATCTTTAAACACTTAAACCTTGAGCTAATTTACATTTTAAATGCAATTTTCTATTGAAGTTTATTAAGCTAAAATTGCAAATAATTTATAAATATCATGAATCCGAAATCAGCACGGAAAGTAAGTGGAAACCCACATTTTATATAAACCAAAAGAGAGTGTCCATTTGGATTGGCCTAGCAATTTGAATAGAGGCTTTTTCTAAAGCCCAAGTGCTTAAGGGGATGAGAGAACAGCCAGGCAATTTTTTAAATCAACTTTAATTGAAATAAATTGTCATATCATTTGCCCTGGAAATGGAAATGTAAATGGACTCAATTAGATGCGGGCCTTATGTGCGCTCTACTCTACTCTACATTACTTTATTCTACTCAGGCTGTTTGTGTTCCCCCATTCCCAAAAATTCTAAATTTTCTCCCCTGAAAAAAATTATAAAGCCACCATCAATCAAGAGGGACGGGGAGGCAGAAAATGAGAAATTGAAATATGACAAGAACCTATCCAATCGGCCCGAGCGATTGATGACCACTCTGGGTAATGGAAAAATGGAAAATCTACTTAAGAAATTGTCGGACACATGCCTACATCGTATTCGGTACATAAATGCAAGACCATAAACAAGACCTAATTGAGTGAAAGTAATTTTGTACATAAAAAATCATTCGAGATGCCAACAAACAACAACCTTCAAAGCTTCAGAGCTGTGTGTACCTCAAAATAAAATAAACATAATTAATAGCAGACATTAAGTCCAAAAGCCATAAAGAGAGAGATATCTGCGGCTCGGGATACAGTACGTAGCGTGATTGTAAGGGAAATTAAGAGGGAGCCAGCCTTATAGCAAATATGTATTGAAATAAAATAATGTTTAAGTGGAACGAAGATATTAACTTGCTTTATTTCTTTTACTGGCCTATAAAAGTATTTTCTTTATTTTAAATAAGAAACGAAATCTCTGGGTTAGAAATAACTTTTAAGATTATTTTTATGAGTTAGCTTGCGAGATTTATGAACCTAGGAAATGCTGAAATTTCGTGGAATTTCTGTGCTTTTATTAAGGCAATCTACTGGCAATAATTAAATATAAGAAATATGTATAAAATTCAGTTTAAAAATCGTTTTATGGTTGTTTTATAATCCTTTAACTTCACTCTGTTTTGGTTTAAAACTCTCAAATCTTAACCAAAACTTTGCGGTTAACTGCGCACGCACAATGGACTTCCTCTGATCGCTCTCTACCCTCAACATGAAAAACAAAATATCCCCCTCCCGATCCCATCAACATTTTCTGCTGATGAAACCACAACAACATCGGAGCAACAATTTATGCCAGCCGCCGCCGACAACGTATAACAGTTTTATGCAATTTATGTGCAATTTTTCAATTGAATCGCCGGACTACGACCAGGCCAGGCCAGGAAGGTTTCACTTAATGCGACGCAATTTCGGTTTATTTTTTCACAAAATATTTCTCTTTTAAAATATAGCTACTACTGCTAGCGACGACAGCCAGACAAACTTTTAATTGCAATTAATTTGAGTGACATTTGCGAAATAAACTGAGACTAGAAATCGATAGAAAAAATTGTGACGACATTGAGCGATTATAAAATTATGGGAAACGTAGAGAAAATATATGTCGTCTAGAAAAGTTAAATAACTTGAAATATCAGTTTATCGTTGGAAGGATTTTATGGCATTGAAAATATAGTTGTGAATAATTTATATTCAATTAAGGTCACACTTTTAGCTCATAAGACTCGAAGTAAATCCTCAAATATAATTTCCGTTTCATTTCGTTAAGATACCCATTAACTAGGCCATTCCTATAACCACTCAAACTGACGTCTCCATTCATTTTTTTTTCTCCAAATACAAACCCCACAAAAGACTCGTTCTGCGATGAGCAACCAAGTCAATGTCATTTCGTGGCGGATCTGACATCATAAAAAACATCATCGTTAACTTAAACAACAGCTTCTAGTGCCATTCATCAAAATGTGGTCTAAGTTTCGGACCAGGCAGGCCAACTTCCTTATCAATCATACGACAGTTAAGTAGTTATTTAACTATAGAATTTGCATATCAAACGTACCTGCAAAGAAAAGAGAGAGAAGACAAATGAAACGAAATTAATAAAAAATTGAAATTTATTCGTAGACGTGGGAAAAAGATATATATACATATAGTGGAGGGAAAGAAAAAAACGTTCTTGTTAACACATTGCGGGTATCAGATGAACAGGCAATAAATTGGGGCTCATTATACGAGTCGCAGATAATTATATAATGTCGGGGGAAGGCATTAAGAATATATTGTATGATTTTAATGAGAAAAATAACCATAAGCTCGGAGGAGGACGGGGCCAAGCCAAAGTCAAGTGGAATCCAAAATCTGAAATCCGAAAAAGCCGCAAATTCGACCCGCATTTTTGGTTTGGCTATCAAATTACCCCCGTTCCAACAATTTTCCCCGCTCTTCATCGCAGATTCGAAAACAAACAATTGTCCCGCATAAAAAAAAAAAAAGAAAACGAAGACAAAGTCAACAAATGGCTAAGAGAGGTTTCTTTTTTTTTTTACTTTTTTCGGAGGGCAGCTCAAGCTCACAACACACGTGTGAGTACAACATTTGACATTATTTGTTGTTGTCTGAGCAAATAGGTAAGCAAACAGAGACGGAAATAGCAGTGGCTAGAAAAGGCGAGAGGTGTGGACACACCAAACACACACAGAGGGTTTGACTAATAAGGATTTTAGCACGAGCCACGATTTCGCCTTAAATCGAGAGTAAAGCACACACAAAGGACGTGCATTCAGACGAAGGAGACGACGACTCCTGGCTAAACCAAAAATGCAAATAGTTGTGGTGGAAAAAGAGAGGGCAGTGATTGCTTATAACATTTTTGGCAAATAATAAAGAAAAGGTTAAATTCTAAACTGGATTTTTATATTTAAAACATTTTAATGTGTTTTTTTACAAAGAATAGTTTTACAACGACATTATCCTTTCCTTTTATTTAAAATACAACGGATGTATTTATAAATATTATAGATCTTATAAATATTCCCTAGTTTCAATACTATAACTATTTAATTGATGGCTATTAATTTATTCAATTTAAAAGTTAATCATGTAAAAAACATTTTGTTTGTCAATTCTTATTGGTTAATTTTAAAAGAACCTGCAAACATCAATAAATTTCTGGAAGCTGCTGGAATTCTCAGGAGACTTCGAACTCTAAGGTGATTTCTGTAATTCTTTGCCTAAATACAATATAATTTTGCAATTATATAAAATGTTAGAGATTCTGATTAGAATATAAGATATATTCTCATATAGCTAACGGCTCTAAAACAGTCTTCTCTATTTTCAAGTATCTAAAAACTGATAAAACCAATAGGGCTTCTTTAGAAAAACGATGATAGAGATCTCTCAAAGTAAAGTTCTTTATTTCGCTTTAAAAATTCTTCTTAACCTGTAATAAAATCAATTAAAAATCTGCCTTCCCTATAATTAAACCTCAAAAATCTTAGTAAGTAAGCTGATTTTCTCTGGATTAGTTTACCTAGAATATCTCAAATTTAATTTCCAACCCATTTCAACCCTTTTACGAATCTGTATTTGGAGTGATCACTGTTACACAGTGGCTACTGAAAACTGCAGCAGAAACAACTCCAGCCAAACAAACAAACAGCGCGGAATAGAGCTGAGTTTACTTTTTATTGTTGTTTGCCGTTTGCCAGCGTTATTTACGACTTGCAATGTTTGGAAATGTTTCTGTTTTCTGTTGGTTTTTTATTCTTTTTTATTTTTGCTTACCGGATAATACATTCCTTGCGGAGGAAGAAAAAATGCCCCTGAGCCCCACAGTTTGACGGCTTTTTATTTTCACAGTGGCGCCTCGAAAATATGATGTGAAACTCCTTGTTTTTCTCTGCGTGTATATGCAGGGGGTGGTAGCTTTTGCAGTCTACTCTCTTTTTCAAGGGTAGAAGTTCACTTTACTCTCGATTTTGCAAATATTTCATTTGTTTTTTATTGGTATTTGATTCTGATTTGAGGTGATTTAATTCTTTCTTTTAAGTTGGTTTTTGGTTTTGGCACAAAATTTTTGTTTCTCCTTTTTTTTTTGGGATATACACTTTACTGCGGGGGAATAATTTAAAAGTAAAAAATTGCGAAAATAAATATATGTAAGAATCGGGACACGTTTTTGCACTTTAAATTTTATATTTCCGAGCACGCAAAACTATTATTTTCTTGCCGCAAAATATATTCAAAGTCGCACGTGCGAGCGAGCGAGACGGAGCGCGACGGGAGAGCGAGAGACAGACAGGCAGCGAGGGGGCGAATTACAGTAAACAATCGATTTAGTGAAGGTGGAAAGTATTAAGAGTGGTTGCTGTATTTGATAAATATTTGGATATAGGAATAAACAGAACTGTTTTGTTGTTTTAATTCCTTATCGACTTGGTTTTTTTTTTGTTACTTTTTATAATTATTATTTAAATATATAAAACAAGGATAATAATACTCCAGAAATCACTATCAATTGAAGGAACATTTCTATTAAAATGCACTAAGCAATTGGATCTTTTGACAATAGGAAATTCGAATATAAAAAACATTAACATTTAACGATAGTTTAAGTAGATTTTTAAAACCATATTTTAGGATTTTTGGTTCGTTAAAAAAAATATTAATCGTAAGTTTAGTATTTTAGTAATTTCATCTTTACATTCCTTTAAAAAGGGTTCACTGTAACGATAAAGTACAAATTCTTGTTTGTTGTTTTTAGGGGTGGCTTTCATTCTCTTCTTTTTTTTTGCATTTTGGGCTCCTGGGAAACTGAACTGAAACTACAACCGTCCCTGTTGGATGTTTTAATTTTTCGAAAACGAAAACAGAACCGAAACAGCTTGCCAAAAGGGAAGTGCGCAAAAAAGACGGCGCAAACGCGAGACAAAAGAGATGGGGCGTTGATGATGATGATGATGCGAAGCGCAGGAGGAGGAAGAGGGGATATAGCAGACAGTTCACAATTTCAATAAGAAATTCCTAGTTTCTTTTGCGTCTTTATTCGAACACCAAACTATTGAATATTTTGGAATTATCGGGATTATTTCTGTTATTTTCTGGGTTTTTATGTTTATTTGTTTTTTTTTGAGCACACACACACACAAAGGGTTTTGATTGTTGTCTGCGACGCATCCCTTGAATACTCTCATTTTTTTTGCGCGCTTTTGCACTTTATTCCTGATTTTTAATAGCCATTCATTCAGTGTTTTTTATTTCTTTACCGAAACGAACTTTATCTTCTGATTTTGTCCCGATTTTCTTATTTTATTCCCATTTTATATTTGAAACAAAGCAGCTGAGAGAGAGCGAGACCTTCCGAGACAGAGAGCGAGATGCTGCCGCATAAAGGCAACCAGAGAGAGAGAGGGCGAGCAAAGAGAGCGCCGCCAGATGAGTGGGAAAAATCGAATCAGAATTGTGAGTGCATAAAGGATGGCAGGATAAACGAGCGGGCATAGGCAAAGCGGTGCGAAGGCAACAACACAGCAATGGCCACAAAAACATGTGCGTGAATGAATTCAGTTTTATTTCGCTTTCCTGCCCCTCTTCTTCTTGGCCGCAGCATCTCGCGGGGGAGCGGGATGGAACGCGGACTGGGACTAGAGTGAGTGCGAAGGAGACACAAGAGAAATCACGTCCCTCGCTGCTGCTGCTGCTGCTGCTTCTTCTTCTCGCCGCATGGCATATATATTTATTTTTAACTTTTCATTTCATTTATCTCGCCGCTCGCCTTTTTCGCTCAATTTTTTTTTTCAAATTCGGTTTCCGCACTGCACTTTTCACGTTTCGAAGGGCCGTTATTTTTTCTGTTTTATTATTACCGCGCTTTTGTTTTCGCAAAATTACATATTTAGCCGCTGCGTGCGATTTTTTTTTTTGTGTGTTGTTTTCACTTTCAAGCGTGCCGAATTTCCACTGAGAGCGAAACGGAAGAACGTCCGCTAATCCAACACCCACGACTTGTTGCGAAGAGGGAGAGAAAGCAACTGCGATAACCGTTTTTTCAGCGCCCGCCTTGCACTCGTTCGCTGGCTGCTGGTCTCTCTGCTGGCAGCAGGCGTTAGTGTTTGGCTCACTGTTGCGTTGCTGTTCGGTCTCAATTTGAGTTAGAATGCGAATAAACTGAACAAAAGGGAACTTGGGAAACGTCGACAGCGACGCGCGGGAGAGAATAACATAACATAAGAAAAATAACATAAGATAACATAGGAAGCGCGACGGATTCAAAAATTGGAAATTGAATAATAAAAAATATTAATTAAATGAAAATATGAAATCCCATAAAATCCCCCACCTTTTGCAGTCGCTACGAATTTTAAATCAGGACAAACATTTAAGAATTTGGCGGCGCTTTTTCGAAATTCGGGTTAACGAGTCAAATTTTGGGTTAACATGGAAAAATAACAGTCTGCTAAAGGGAGAGGATTCCAGAGCGACAGCAGGCGATTGTGTTTGTCTCACTGTTGCGTTGCTGTTCGGTCTCAATGTGAGTTAGCAGAGTGCTATTGGGCTGTTCGGTGCTGGTGAGTTAACAGTTTATTATCGATAGGTTTTGTAGGTAGCTGTTATCAAACTGTTGGGGTTTTGAAATTTTTAGGAAATCTTTTTATATTTTAAATTTTGATGTTTTTGAAGGAAAATTCATATTAAAATAATGTCACTTTGAGATATGCTAACCGAGTACACATTACCTAATACTACTTATTCAATAAATCCTGACAGGGCTTTATTTTTCCTTTTTTTCTTAAGTAAAATTTGAGTACTTAAGATTTTATTTATACATTTTTTCTCATTTAAATTCTAGCTTAAAGACTCCCTAGGATTTTTTTATTGCTGCGCCCATAACTCTGCATAAAATGGCTAGCTCTTCAAACTTTCAGCCCGTTTTTCGTCCATCAAAAAGTCGCCTTCTGGCATTTGTCTCAGTTCCGTCAGCTTTTCGCAGGCTTTTCCCCCGATTTTCCGAACCCCTTTTTCCCATCATGTATGGGCTCAGCAAACAACGTCGGAGGTCTGACAAATCAAAAATTCGCCATGGGTTTGGGGATGCAAGGGAGCAATGTGCTTTGGTTATTTTTTTCGGACGGTGTAGGCAGGCTAGCTAGACGGGGGCTATTTCCCGAGGATACCAGGATTCGGAGGGGAGGCTGAGTCCTAGTAAAACCGAATCAAAAGTGTCAAGCCTCATTTTCGGTTGTCCTGGACAACGCTTGTCAAGATTGCATTAGCCAGCGTCCTGCTGGAAAAAGGAGAGAAAAAGGAGGGGCAGCAAGGCTGGTCTAGCAGAAAACTACACTGGACAAAATATGCTTTAAATTGGTATTTGATCAGAGGGGAATTGACATTAGGTAGTTATAATTTTTTGGTTTATTATTATGATTTTTTTTATAATTTAAACAGCAATAACTTCTCTAAAATACTTGAAATAATAAAAAAAACAGAAATCAAATATTATTAATAAGATTAGGTCACACTGGATAATAAGCTATTTGAAAGGAAATACAAGAACGGTCATACTTTCGGCTGGAAGAGAAAAAATGACAGAAGTGTTTGACATTTTTGTCTAAAAATTAAACCATTTTAAACTAGTATGTAAATTCAGTGTGAATTTAAACTAAAAAACTAGGAAAAAACTAGAATGACACTTAAAAAAGTGTATTTTTCCGAGTGCACCTGTGGCCAGAGTAGGCGTGGTTTTTTTGGGGAGGCTTATTAACACGACGGACAACAGCAAGCGGCATCAGTCGCCAGAAACTGGAAAACTGGGGGAAAAGCGGGCTGCAAAAAATGGGGGGATCCCCTAGGTTTGCAAATGCAAATGGATTCACCGCAGGAGCAAAAGAGAAAGCCTGGACGGAGCCGCCTGGCCATGGAAAGTGAGAAATTTTTGCACTGCAACCGGATGCAAGGGCTGCATATGATACTGTCCCCCACCACGAGGTTTCCCACCTAGTTTTTCCCGTCTCCCATGAATGTCCTCCCGTCCCGCATAAATGAAGAATCCCCAACGCTGGCAACTTTTTAATCCCTTTTGGCCGGCAAATTGTCGCCAACACCCTTGCTATCTCTCTCTCTCTCCCTTCTGAAAAACGGCAGCCGGCAAAATGAGCAACGTGCTGAGGTTTTTCGCCGTTTTCCACGAGTTTCCCTGGCGTAGCCAGCAACAATATTTTCCCTTTTTCGGACTAAGCTTGAAATTGAAAAAAGTAAAATAAGTAGAGTGTATGAGAGCATCAGCCGATAAGTTGTGAAAGTCCTCTTAATATTGGCGAAGGTAAGAGCGGCGGAAAAGAGGGGTTTTCGGCTGAGGATAAATCACTTTTAATATCCAAAATGGAAATGCGATGAAAAATGATTCTAGTCAAGGAGAAAAGGTGTAAGAAAAGGCAAAGAAAAAGGTTGATACACGAAAATAAATCAACAAGGGAATAATATTAGGAATTCAATGGAAAAGCAAACTTTAATTCATAAATAAACGGTATTATATCGGTTATTTCAGATTCTTCAATCTTTGAACACAAATTATATACGATACAAATTACAAATATACAAATTATATACGATAGGTACTAAGTTCTGTCAAAGCTAAAAGTGTCAGTACTGTACTTCCTGTAAAATATAATTTTTCTAGTGTGACCTAATCTTAATAAAGGGTAAAATCTCACTCGAGACTTTTATTTTTATCATACATATTTCTAATAAGAGCACCTAAATAATTAGCTTTTTATTATTATTTAATAAAATAAAATAAGTTTCACTCAAATAAAGTATCTTTCAAATAATTTATAATGGTATTTGCTTCAAGTAAAAACTATAAAATATTTTATCTTGAATACGAGCTTTTATTATATATTAAAACCTGAATAATTAACAAGTTATATTCCATTTTTAATTTAATTATAAATTAAATACAGCTCGAAATGCTTTCAAAGCATATACATCTTTTTAAATATTTTCTTCCATCACCTTATAGTTTTATAGAAATTCCATTTTGAAGATTACTCCCTTTTAATGTCTAAAGTTTCCAGCAAGCCACCTAAATCTTTGGCCAACCGCGACTAAAGGAAAACTAAAGGAGGAATTTTCCCAGGCTCCACGCCACCCACACTCTCCGCTGCTCCCCTCTCCTCTCCAGGGAGCTGACCTGCCTCTGAGTTTGATATATGTAAAGAGGGGTAAAAGGGAAGAGGGAAGAGGCAAGAGAGAAGTGTGGCCAACTAACCGCAAACAATAACAAACGATGGCCAAAAGCGAAACAGAAGCTGCTTCTGTTTCAGTCAACGGCGCCTACACAGGCGCCCAGCCCCCTCTCCAGGGGCGTAGACGAAGGACCGGGATCCGTCGGGGTGCCATTTACAAGGAGCCAAGGATTTATGATGCCTGTTATCGCGCCCAGGACGCGAAGAACGCAGCGCAGCAGGCGAAAACGATGACAAAAGGTGTCCACCAAGGGGGGGGGGAAAACTCCAGGGGAAGGGCGAGGAAAACTCCAGGGCAGGGGCAGGCAAAGGAAAATCAGCAATGGCGTGGAAGGCAGATAAAATCTTGCACGCAACAAATAAAATATGTACGAAAAAAACAAACATAGCATACTTTTTTGGGGGCTTCACAAGGAATCAGATATTGTGATGGTTCAGGGCTGAAAATGTAGCTAGTTTTTAGGCATTTTTCTTAAATTTAAATAACAACAGACAAGTGTGTTAAATATTCCATATAAAATATCTCCTTTAAATCATTTTTATTGGATTTTTAGAAACGTTGCGAGCTATTTTATTATTTCTGTATTTAATTATATTAATTAAAAGGTTTTAAGATTATAAAAGTCGAACAAACTTGAAAAAAATATTCTTTTAATTAAAAATTTATTTTATTTAAATTACCTTGGACTTATAATGCTTCTAAAACATATAAAAAGAAAAAAATGCCAACAATCTTTTGACTTTCAGCTTTTTTATCCCAATATTTTCTGATTTCTCTCATAAACGTAAGCCATCACTGGTTAACCAGGATTCGAGCAAGTGAAAAATCCGAAATTTAATGGGTTAAACGGGCTTGCAAAGGGGTTGCTTTTCTGCTGTATTTTCGGGGCAAGCCATAAACACATGTGTTGTTCATTCACTTGTAGCGCAAATTGGAAAGCTGGGAGGGTGCGAGCTTTGGATGCTCTCCCCGACTCCCCAATTAATCGGAAGTTTATGGGGTTATTTATCCAACACTCGCAGCCAAGAGTGCTGCCATCAAATCGACATTAATTAAATTAAATTCTGTTGCAGAACTGGAAAAAACACACATAGCGTCTAATTAAAAAGGCAAAACCGTTTGCAGAGCCTAAATGTATCTATTACTAGCGTTTTCTCTCTCGACGCTCAACAGCCTCTCCTAAATTAGTCAATAAATTAAAGCAGCTCGGCCCGTAACGAGCCCCGAAAACATTGCATTAAAAAAACCATTCATTAAAATGGCAAAATGTGGCGCAGAAATTTATGGCCCAAAACCGAGAGAAAGAGGGGAATCCTGAACGCGTTTCAAGTGGCAAAAAAACAAAATCAGAGAAAGAAACAGAAGCAGCCGCAGAAGAAGGCAGCTTCCTCGTTCAGAGCGGTGCAAATCTTTAAGCTGAGGTCGCCTGGAGTATCCTTTGGCTGCTTCCAGGTTTTGCCACAGGAAAAATGAAGGAAGAGTACTAAGAGGTGGGAGGTCGTTTGGTACTGTATTATGAGGGGATTCATGAGGGTATGATAGTTTGGACTTTTATTGGCATTAAAGAGATTGAATAATTATTTTTAAATTGTAATTTTCTTGTTAATAAAATTATAGGAAATGTGGGAACATAATATGGCTTACATTTATGAAGCCAAAGAGTTTACATTATGTTTTTGTAAGTGGTAAAAAATAACCAAGTTATTGAGAATTTTTTAAAAGAAATTCAGCTCCCCCTAGAGTACAAAAACCAAATCTACACAACGCTGGAGACAAACAGTACGCTATGAGAATTAAATAAACAATTCATATATATAAAGGGACGCCCTTTATAGATTTTAGTTTGGCTCCGATTCCGAAGTTCGGTGCCCATTATATAATAATTTGATTTAAACACACAAATTTGTGGGTTTAATTAATATTAATTTAAACGAGTTAGTGCCCTAATCGTATTTATTAAATGCTTTATTTAAGAATAGCATTTTTACTAGTATTTTCTTTTTTAATTTTAGACCTAGTTAAGTTGGTAAAAGTAATTTATTTATTTTTTTAAATAATGGGTAATTGCAGCACAAATTCAAAGGACATTGTAGCCCCGATTTAGGCGGCGATGGAGGTGAGCTCCGCCCCACAGTTCAATGCGCTCGCCATGCACTCAATTATAATTTGCGAGCATGGCTCAGACAGAGGCCGCCCATGGGACGACGATGACGCGTCATCAGGCCATTAGCAAAGAGCACACTCTCACATACGTTTAGGGGGGGGCTGGGAAAAATTCTGGATAAATAATGGGAGGAGATGCACTTTGAAAAAATATAAAAAGTGTACAATCAGAATATTTTGAGAGGGAAAATATATAAAAAGTTTACAAATAGGGAGCTATATTTTTCAGTTTATTTAATATTTGTTAGAAAATTATTAAAGTCTTTCTTTAAAAGAAAATTACTGAGCAATAAAAGCGAATTTTGCCAATAATCTTAAATATTTACCAAACTATCAGCAATAAAAATATACTACAAATAATATAATTTCAAGCGCATTTCTGACTATTTTTCCCTGTGTAAAATAAAGCCAAAATGTACGAGCAGCATTTGCAGAATGTTAAAAGCATTTTGTAGGTTCAGGTCGGGGGTACATGTTGCCTCCCACACTCAACTCTTCCCCTGGACTCGCACATCCTTTCACTCATTTCCTTTCATTTGGTTTGGCTTTGTGTGTATTTAGCTGCGGTATCCTTTGGATTTGCTTCGTTGCTGATTTGCGTAATATTTCTTGATTTGAGATAAAGGCAAAGAAAGGCAAAAGGAAAAAAAATGTAGAACGAAGCCATACACAGTTTCTTGAAGCGAAATGGAATGCGGGTTCGTGGCCACTATTTCCTCTGCCCCCTCAGGTAATGGCTATAAAAATAAACTAACGTCCATTAAGCTTAATTCGATGGATAAATAGTAGATAAAATTGAGGAAACAACCATAAAAAACAGCAGCAGCACTTTCCCAAAAACTGCAGCCACTAAAAGGCCGCCCCATAATGGATTTTTGTACTCTGTTTTTTTTTTTTTTTTTTGGCACTCTTCCCGTAAAAATCTATTTGAAAAAATTAAGGCGTATTATTTTTGACTAAATTCCAAGGAGATACAATAAAATTCAATTGGAAACTTAGCTCTCGGCGGCAAATGAAAACAAAATAATGAATATATACTTTTTGGCCGGCAGAAGAAGCTTACAGAGAGAGACGCCGAGAAACTTGGCAAGTTCTTAGCCACAAGGAAAGAAGCGGGCTTCCTGCAGCAAACACATGTCAAATGGGCCACCCCTCTCTTTCCTGCCCTGCCCTGCCCTTGCCCACGTTTTCTTTTGGGGCAAAAAACAAGTTTTTACTTCTAGGAAAAGCTTTTTGGAAAAAGTTGCACGGACAAATGGCAAAACTGCTTATCTCAACAAAAAGCCAAAGACGTTGGGCAAAAATACGAAGAGCAAAATATCGGGGAGAGAATGGGGCAAGGCGTTGCCGATGGGGGCGTGGCAGGTTGCACTAATGGTGCCAAGCAACCGGAAATGCCGCCATGCATGTCTGCCTCCATTTCAGAGGCTGTGTATCGTCCTTCTGCCAGTTTCGCCACCCCATTCTCACCTCCTTACCCCCTATATTTCCCGACTAGACTAAATCTTGATTGCCCTTTGCTGCAAGCCAAAAAAAAAGAAATGTTCTCACAATTTGCTCTAAGAAATGTCTCGTGTTTTTTCTTATTTCCTCCTTGAATCGAAGACGTATATATATCATAGCATCTGATATATATCCCCTCGTTTTTTTGCTATGATAATTTCCGCAGTATTTTATATAGAAACAAATCAGTTTGATTTTAAGAAACACAGCAGCAAAAAAAGGAGCAGACATGACCAGAAAAAAAAACCTGATGAGCGAATTGGAATTGACATGTTGGCCAGTGGCCAAGAGATGGCCAAAATGAAGTCGTTGGAGAGGCCTCTTATACAAGATGCCAATAAGCAGGTCGGTGGGCAGTTTAAAAAGGGTTCCTCCTTTTTGCTGGTAATATTTTTAGCTTATTTTAATTGGAGATTTTAATGAGATTTTTTAAAGATGTTAATCAAGAGATTTTGAGCAGATTTTTAATAGATTTTTAGGAGATCTTAAGGATATACTAAGGAGATTTAAGGAATATTTAACGGAGTTTTTCAAGAGATTCTCAGAAAAATGTAGGAGATTTCAATGATATTTGTTGATGATATTTGTAAGATGTTAAGGATATTTTCAAGAAACTTTGAGCAGATTTTTAAGAAATTTTTGGGAGATCTTTAGGAGATACTATTTTAAGGAGTTCTTCAAGAGGTTTTCAGAAAAATTTAGGGAGACTTTAAGGAGTTTCTTACATTTTAAAATATATTTTCAAGCTGAATTCCCCGCAGAAATACCTTTAAATATGAAAACCATTACAAATACTGTCTAAAAAGTAACTGTTAACTATTTCAAGTCCTAATTTAAATTTCATAGCATACTTTTGGACTTTAAATTAATTGATTTCAAACCCCACAGTGATTGCCTAATTAACTTTAACTGCCTGAGGATCAAAACCCGTAACGATTTGTCATAATTAAGCTAAATTAAAGCCCGCTGGAAAAAACTTTATCTGCAAAGTGCATAATCAATGCCCTGCCACACTCACAGCCACAACAAAAAGACCCTCCACACACATGCAGCAACCAACAAAAAAACTCTCTAAAATTGTGCTAAAGTTAATTGAATTTTGGACAGAGCCCACAATTTCCCCTTTCCGCTTTTCCGAGCATTGTTGTTGTTGATGGGTTTGCCTGCTTATCCAATTAGACACGAAATTTTTGGTTCTTTTTTTTTTTTGGTGGTCCTCTCTTTGCTGCTTTTTGTTGGCCGTTTCAGTTCGCGGCATTAGCTCAAAAGTTGGCCCATTAATGGCAAAACAAAATTCACTTTTGCATCGCCGAAAATTCCATTTAGTGAGTGGTATTGAAGTGCACTCAGAAAAGAAAGATTGGTGCGGTTTATGACTTAAAAATAAATTATATTCCTTTCTAAATTAAATAGAATTTATTTTAATAACAACTTTTAGCTTACTTTTTGTAAAAACAAGTTTCTATATAAAACGCTTATTATTTTCCTTATTTTTTACATGCGTTTTAAGACAAGTTCCTGAATTGGTAATTATTTATTTTTTAAATAATGTCTTAGTTTTAAATTTTAATCATTTTTTTGATTAAAAAATATTTAATTTGAATTTTTGGAGTTTAGTTAAGTAACCTTAACCATTTCTCTCAGTGCAGATGTGTGATTTTAGTGGCTGTCATTGTTGTTGTCGCTGTTGCCGTTTTCGGTGGTTTCAGTGGCTCCACCTAGCGGGTAGCTGCCAAAGCGGCAACAACAACGACTGCTGTTGATTTTGACCGCTCGAATGTTTGCTTTTGGCCAGCCGCTGTCTCTCCCGTTTCGCTCCTTTTTAACCCCCCCCCGCGTGTTCACGTATTCTCTTCGCTCTTCTGTTTGTGATTGCGTTAGGCCAAAAGGCGGGCGGGGAGAAAGAGGTCCTGGGAGCCAGGACAGGAGTTTGCACTCTGCGTTTGGCTGCAAAACTGCGGCGGAAGTCAATAAAAGTTGGCCTAGTCCGTGGGAACGGTTAGAAGCGACGACTGTCTGGCTGAATTTTCCCAAAAACAGCCCAGGCTCTAACCAAATTAGCAGGGATCGGGCAACGGTGAATCGAGTTTAAGGACCTGCCGCATTTTGGCAGGATATGTGTGGGTTCGTTGTTTAAGGCTCTGGCGAATTTTTGGTAATATTTTAACAAGAATTGGATACGTATCTTACTTTAAAAATTAAATACTACCTTGTTTTATTAATACATTATTTTTTTAATGATTTCCCAAGAGTTTAGCTTGCTTAAAAATTCTTTAAACGTATAAATATTATTATTTCCTATTTAGTTTCTTTATCATACTTTGATTTATGATTTATTTTATTAACAGAAAAGAGAGTTAACATATTTTAGATCTTAAATTCCCAATTCGCCGCATTTTTAATGGCGAAAGCTTTTTAAAGCGAAAGTTTATAATATCAGAAGTTTCGTCCTTTGAGTGGCGCCATCTATGTTGCTGGCTTGGGAAACACAACTTCAAAGCTTGGTTCAAATAAAGACAAGCGCCCTCTGGCGGACTAGGGTAGAACCCTGATAGCTCAACCATAAGCTCGAAGGCGTGAAAGCTCATCAAAACTCAACAGGTTCAAAGCCCTCACACCACACACACACACACAGACACAAACATAAAATTTTTAATTTTTTAATAAAAAATAATTTTTAAACAAATATAATTAAATAAAGAAAACGCAAACAAAACGAACCCAAATATCCTCGTTCAGCAGGCTCCACTCATCGTTCAATTCACCGTTTAACTGACAGCAGCGATAGAAAATGCTCCAGTTTCCCGTTATGGAAATGCCGCCAGCGGCCGCACACTGAGTTCCCGTTTCAAAGGGCCAATCGTCATCCATTTTTTATGTTTTGCACTAATTTTCCTCAACACAATTAAAATAAACTTGACAAAAAAAGCATTTTATCAAAATAATCACTAAAAAATCAAATTAAAATCACTCCAACGCGAGGACAAAAACGATAAAACCAAACCGATCGCGTCGAAAATTTTCTTCGTTTGAAAAAGTCAAAAGAAGGTGGCGAAAGAAGAATGTGGAAAACCGAAAATGGAGTTTCAAAGCGCAGCTGCGAAAGACTCGGCAGAGGCAGCGACAGAGGTTCAAGGACACGGCACTGACCAATGGCCAGCCAGAGCGAAGGATAAAAAATGGAAGAGCGTGCAAAGTGAGCGACGCCAACGCAACGCTGAAAAGCATCAGAGTTGGCAACTAAAAAAGCTAACTGAAGCAAGCTAAACTTAATTTATCAAAGAACTAATTTTTTTCAATAATTTAACTAAGTTATGAAGCCAGATAATTATTTTCATGATGTTTATGATATAAAAATATATATATTATGATATAAATATATATATACATTCCGCTTTTACTACAACCTTGCTTATATTAACATATTTAGCTAGAAAATAGCCATGTTAGCAACACCTCAAAGTCGCCGACGCAGAAGAGGCGCCACAAAGTCTACTCGAAATGCAAGTGCGTGAGAGCCCTAGACACTGGACACGTGGGAGTGTGAACGAGACAGCGATATTCTAACGGTGCTTTGGCTTAGGAGGAGAAGAGAAAATTGCAAAAGAAGAAGAAGTATTTCAGTTGCCGCGATTTTTTCAAAGTGAAAACAGTACAGTCGGAGTCTCTCCGCGTTTAATAGAAATAAATAAATAAATAATCAAGTAATAAACAATAAGAAGGCATTAAGAAGTGTTTTTTGTTTGGAGCAAATTAAATCCAAGTTAAAGGGCTTATTATAGTAGAAAATAAAATGAAAAGAAAGAAAAGTGGAAAAGAAGAAGAAGTGTGCCTTTTTTTTTTTGCGATTTTTTTGAAGTGAAAAAAGTACAGTCAAAGTCTCGCCGCGTTTAATACGAATAAATAAATAAATAAATAATCAAGTAATCAACCATAATAATTAATTATCGATTGGCTGTGTGAAGTGTTTTTTGTTTGGTGCAAATTTAATACAAGAAATTAAAAGGCTAATCGTAATATTTCAAAGTAAAAGTGTGTTTCGGTGTGGATGGCAATTGTATTTGCATTCTTTTTGCAAAGTTCAATGCAAAAAAGAGTGATTTAATTACATCTAATTAAAGCTTGTGCATTTTATGTATAATCTAAATATATTTCCAGGTTGAAGCATTTAATTTAAAGCCTTAAAGCCTTATTTTTAATTCGCCATTACGAGTGGATTTTAAGTGACTGGCGTCTGTTATTGATATTGTTGTGGGTGGTAAAAATTGGATGGCAAGAGAAAGAGAGAGGAGCATTTGTCTCTTGTTGTGGAAGGTGTGAGAGAGTGAGAGAGAACGGTAGAGAAAGATTACTTAAATAATGGAAATATTTTAATAAGCCAATGAATTAATTATAAACCAATAAATAATAATACAATTTAAATATGCTAAAGAATGTAATTAAAAATATATAGAAAACGTGGGAGCAAAAAATTAATTGCTTACTTTTGTAAACTTAAAAAATAAAATTAAAAACCACCCAAAGCGAGTATCTAAAAAATGTGTACTTAATAAATATAAACTTAAAAATAAAGTAATTAATCCGTGCTAGAATTTCAGAAATGTGAAATTTAAATCCCAAGGTAAGTTTCATGTTTATAATTATTTTTTAATATTTAAGAAATACATCATATTAGAAATGTCTAATATTTATACACAAACATATTTTCTGCAGTTTCTTGAAATAATATTTATTTATAGGTTCATACTTTTCATATAAACAATTTATCAAAATATTATTTAAAAGTAAACATTTCTCACCTGTTGCCTCTGAAGGAATTCCACTGGCGAAACATTTCCATTAACTTCAACTGCCGACGCAGACATTTGTTCTGCTGTTTTCTGTTCAATTTTTGCAGTGTATTCTTTAACTGGATATATATTTCAGTTTAGATCTATATCACGTTGATACCAATACACAATTGACACTTTATTGTATTATTTGGTGACTTGACATTTGTCCAAATTTTCTTTTAGAGGCTTTTCGCCTATTTTAGCGCCTAATTGAATTCGCGTCGGGATTTTCCAGATTTCTCTCGGGGAAGCGCACTTATTCTTTTTTGTGGTTTGCTTTTGTGGCTTTTCTTTTGGTTCTTGTTGTTTTTGTTGTTTAGGTCAGTGGAACGTGACGTGATTTTCGAACAGTAAAATCCCCAGTGGGCGGGGGAGTTAAGGGAGGCTGTGGCTGACCTCTAGATTCTAGCAGTTTATTAGGGGATTTTGATTCGACTTCATTTCTTCTTTATGTTTGTTTACCTGCAATTGAAAAGGAGGAAGAATAAGATGAGTATTTTATGTTTGGCCTTAGGTTTAGAGGTCTACTTAGTAGCTTCCTTAAGATTTAAGGTTATCTTGGGTAAGTTTTGGAGAGTTATTTATTGCAGATTCTTATAAAGTAAAATTCGCTTTAAATTAGAAAAAAAAAAACTGAAGTGATGGAGGAAAATTGACTTCAGATTCGTGTTTATGTGTAATTATATTTATTTTTCAATGTAGAACAACTTTTTATATGCTAGTTCATTTACCAAATATACTTTACGAATTTCTCCCTTTAATGAATATAGAAAATATCATATTTAAATAATTTAAACTAATAAAAAAAACTTAAAAATATTTTCTCAAGCAATCATTGACTTCTTAGAAAGGAAATTGATCCCATAAAAATATTTTTAGCTATACTAAAACCTAATATCGATTTAAGGTTTTTCTTTTTCCACAGGAAATAGCTCTTGTATATGAAAAGTGTATTTTTAGAGGACACCATGTTGATATATTTTCGACCAAATTGCCAGGAATTGGCATGTGAGTGAATTTCGATTGATTGCCAGACATGTTTAGATTTTTCACGTTGACAGATGAGATTGAAAACGAGAGGGGAAGAAGGTAGAAGGCAGGGGTTCACAGCATACAGGACCCAGGCAAATGGCAAATACATAGCTAACAAGGACCTTGGGGGGTAGAATGTGTCGTCCCCGATTGGTTTATTCAGTGGAACATTTTTAAATTGAAATTCCTACTTTTTCCCCCTTTTCCCTGTACTAGTAGTTGCATGTAAAGTTGTGTAAGTCTAATTTATTTCATGTTTCTCCCATTTCACACTGCCACAAAAAGTGAGCCATTAATTTTTCCCTTTCTGGCTAATTTCTTTCATTTTCGTATAATTTTTTTCAATTTATGCTTCCGCCTCTTCCACTTTGCTTTTAAATGCTGGGGTTTTCGGCTCCTTTATTCCGCATTCCCATTTAAATAAATAACACCAACATAAAAATTCATTTGCTGCGGAGAACAGCAGAGAAATTCCAGAGAAAAAAAATTACTAATTTGTTAAATGAGAAAGGGAGAGAGAGAGGCGGTTATGTTGCAAAAAAGAGGGGGGAATTGAATTCCTGAGAGCTGAGAGAAATTAAGCAATTCAGAGGACGTCCTTAAAATGGGTACTATAATTTTAACAATAAGTTAAAAATATAATGAGAAAGATATTTTTCATATAAGCTACTAAAAATATTTATAAATTCTTTGGTAGTTGGTGAAACCAAAATTTCCATGTATTTGAAAACAATTAAAATGGTGCCGAAAAGTATGCAATTGTTTGCAATTTGGACACCAATTTAACTCTAATTAACACAACACAAACCCTGCCTATTTCCCATTTGCTTTGCTCTTGAAAAAAGTGTATTTTAAGGCTTCTATGCTCCAACCTTCTTTGGGACTACCACTAATGGAGGAGTTAGGAGATTTCTAACTAAGCGCCTACAAACTGCTGCTGACACATTTGGCACATGCCACCGCCAACGGAATGGTGCTGTAAAAATGGGGTGGGGTGCTGCGTCCTTTCACCTCGCATCTTTTACCTCAATGGCATGTGCCCCAGCCCTTACCCCCGGCGAACATGCTACATTGCTAATGTGTCCCATTTGCAATGGCGAACCACTGAAGCTTAACACGTTGTCTACGCAGACAAGCCGCCCGGCAGTGCCACGCCCACACACACACACACACAGAACAGAGGACGACGAAGAAGAAGAAGTAGCGGGCAAACTTTGCCGCCTGAAATGTATGCTATAGTTTTTGCTTATCAGTGTGTGCACAGTACAGTGAAGGCTTTAGATCATGGAAATACCAAGAAGATATCTTAGAAAGTCTTCCTTGAAAATTAAAAATAATTTTTAAATATAAAATCAGGGTTCGAGGCATGAATAACCTAACCTCTAAGTTGAGTGCGAGAGCAAGAGCAAGATGGAGATAGAAGGTTGTCATATTTATGGGCTCATAACTCCCATGTTTATTAACCGATTGTTCTTAAATTTGTAGAGTATGTTCATACAAGGTTATTAATTATATATATTTTTACACATTACATATGTTATATTTATAAATAAATAAACCCATATTCTCTTAACCGAAAGACCACTGTCTGCGTCTGTTGGCACACATTCTGTACTGCAACTCGCTGTGTGGGAGTGTGTAAAGCCATTCAAAAGTTGCATCTGACTCGGAACCCTGGGGAAAAATGAATGGAGCCATGGGGAGAGGGGTGCGTGTGTGGCTGTGCGGCAATGCAATCCC
Source organism: Drosophila lacteicornis (assembly GCA_008044355.1). Taxonomy (NCBI): domain Eukaryota; kingdom Metazoa; phylum Arthropoda; class Insecta; order Diptera; family Drosophilidae; genus Drosophila; species Drosophila lacteicornis. The sequence goes on from VNKF01013148.1 coordinate 140,362, forward strand.
TGCGGTAATTGTCTCGTTACTCGCTGCTTGTTGGTAAACATTCCGCATACACGAACACACACAATCAGAGACCCAACGGGCCTCACTGTACCCATGGCGAAAAGCGGAAGTAGGCGTCACACCCCCGTTTTATCTTCCCACTTTTAAGGACCACCACCACCACTTGGCTAATAATTTATTTACAGTTAACATTTTATAAGCCCAGGACATCCGTAAACACACACATCGAGATCCCCCCCGAGGGCTGCCATTTGGTTTCGCAAATATTTGCAGTCTCAGCTTTTGCACTTTCATTTTTTTTGTAGGTGTTTCTTTAAAGGTATGGGGGTATTCTCAGGGAGTTTTGTAAGGATAAGAAGCTGTTGAGAAATTACTCTATCAGGGATATTCAAATTATTTATAATAAGAGGGAGATATTTAAATGATACAAGGTTTAATAAATAATTTAATTAGATATTTATAAATAGAAGTATTGTACCTATTTTAAAATACATTAATTTAATCTTTGTGATGTGTAATAATTCTGAGCAGATCATTTAAATATTTTAAATAAATTTTAAGAGCATTCCCACTTCGATTACTCGATCTTCCTGGCCTATCTCACTTCCTTCGAGCCTCTCCCGATATCCCTTTCGATATCCTGCGACTTGCCACCAACAAGCCAGCGCCCTGACAACTCTGTAGCGCCATTTGCCATTTCAGCGCGCTGATGGTAAGTGAAATATGCACAATTTCCGTTTGCCATTTCCACGGGCGAGGGAAGGGAAAGGAGACACCGGCAGGGAGTTCGAGAAGGATATGAGGTAGCAATGTTGTTAGCAAATGTAAAATACAGTTAACACAGTGTGTCTGTGCGCCACACATAAATGAATGAAAAGGGCATTCGGTTAACAGGATGTAAAGGAAAAGCGGGGTAGAAGGACAGCCATCCAAGGAGCCAAGGACTGAGGCAGTGCAACAGTAAAAGTTACCATCAGTCGCTTTCAATAGCCATTAGGGTGGCCTTTTCCCACCACCATCTCCACTATACGCTTTTCACTGTATTTTCCGAAAGCTCTGAATGGAAATGCACTTCTAATGGCCATTCGAAGCGGACAAAGTTATGTTCACTGCATTTGTTATATATACCAGGAGACTTACTAGCTGGCTTTTCTTTTATTTCCCTGTTCAACAAGCTCGGCACGAGTTTTCCACACATGCACCTGTGCGCTTGGGAAAGTGAATGTGATTTGCATGGGTTTAACAAATTGAAGTTGTTGCGGATCGGTGTACTACCAGTCATGGCTTTGCGAGTTCAAACAGAAATTGTTGGTCAGGGAATTCGGAAGTGGTTTTTCCCAGGCACTTATTGGTTTTTCTGACGCGGTATTATTGGCTTGAATACAAGTTTCAGCTTTAAAGGGTTTTATTTTGGAGCCTTTTCTCTCTTAATAAATTAAAAAAGCTTGGGTATATAATTTTAAATAAATTAAAGACCTAAGTGGGGTTTGTTACAGCATTCCTTTGCTTTGCAAGTAAATAAACTTAATTAATTTATATTTAAATAAAATAGACATTAAGTTCTTAATTAAAGAAAGCATAGCTCTTACTATATAAAAGACATCTTCAATTTGAGTTAAAAACTTCAAACTTAAGCTGCAGCATCCCCCAAATAATTATTTTGATAAAAATCTTTAAAAGTGTGATAGGGAAAACCCCCAAAAGTTTTCTTTTGCGGTTTCACAACCACTTTTCGGTTAGTTCTTAGTTTCTCTCGCCCTCGTAGCCATTTTCTTATGGTCTAGCCCCGTGAACTTTATTGGCCGAATCCTTAAATGGGCCAGCATTTCATTGGATTGCTGCAAATGTAATGTGGAAACTTTGAAGGATTCCACTGCCTTCTTCGGTGGCAAAGTTGCAAGTAAATTTTTGCTTTATGATGAACTTTTGACTGGCTGCCTCGTCTGGGTCGCATACAATATTTGTTGGTTTGTTTCGCTGCGTTTTTCTTTGGATTTTTTTTTGTTGCGCGAAGAGAAAAACTTTTCTGCTGCTGCTGCTCGCCGGTTGTTTGCATTGTGCTGTGTTTTTGTTTTGTTTGTTCAGCACAGTGTTCCGTTTTGCTTTTCGCTGTTTGCTCTGCTCGGGAAAACTCTCGAGCGAATAACCCAAGGCAACGCATCGAGCAGCAACAAAACGTTTCGCTGTCACGCGTAAAATATATTCGCCATAAATTTCACCCGCTCATTGCATGCAACGTGACTTTAAGGTGAAGAGAAGACCGCAAAACGTACTATTTGCGCTTTTTTGCTTAGGGTTCGCTGGCAAAATTCAAAGGATTCTCCCGCACGTGGATGGGTGTTTCTTTACATTGTGATGGATACTGATTTGATTTGATTTAATCATAACTTCAACTTAAGATAATGTTAGATATTGAGGCTGAATAATATATTTTCCAAGAGATAAGGGAAGCCATAAATTATAGACAGATTTAAAATAATATAAATTATTCTAGTACATTTTAATAAAACATTGTTTTTGCAGTTGTGTGCTTCTTGTTAATTATTTAAAGCAATAATGGTAATTTATTTCAAGTGAAATTAGGCTTTTGTAATGCTTGTTTTCATATTTAATGGATATGGATAATTTTACAAACACAAAACTCATTAAAACAATGTGTAGATATATGTGTTAGAGGCTACTAATATAATTGGTGAAATTACCATAAACAATAATAACTACATTCGTTTATTTAGTCATTAAATTGAAGAGCTAGGTCTATTATTTTCCTTCCTTTAAATTAACTTATTTTATTTTGAGTTAAAGAGTAATTAAAATAAATAGACAAATAAATAAACATTTTAGAAGTCCTTTGTAAACCTATAACCTATATAAAATGCTTATGAATTTGTAGATTTTCATACTGAACAGAAATTGTTTCCATAAAAGTCTTTAAACCTTTCATTATTTTGTAAACTTTGAAAGAGACCCTTGTAAAGTACTTGAACTTTTATGAGACCTCAAAATGGGAATTCAAAAAATTTCCCATCAAGCCAGGACAAACTGTACGCCCGGTACGTCTGCAAACGCATTTTTGGCAACAAGTTTATGTTTTCTTTTTCGTTTTTCTCCTGGAATTTTGTTGTTTGTTTTATGCTTTTTAATATGGCGACTGCGGTGCTCGTAAATTTACGCAGCAAAATTGCTGAGAACGAAGGGAGAACGGGAGCTGCCGGGCACTTGCCTAACACTCAGACTTAGGGTGAACCCGCTGTGCTATTTGACAAGTAACCGAGTCACCCCAATGGAGCAACTCAGCTGGCAACAACTCCCAGCCAGTTTTATTCACTTTATGACAATTTCTGAATGGCAAAGGGCGGCAGGCAGCCTCCAGAGGCTGCGAAATTGTTGCTCGTCCCTTACATTGTTTGGCCTTGTTTCTCCGGCTTAATGTTTGCCCAACCTTTGACATTGAAGCAAAAGAATTGTAGCCCCGCATTCTGTAGAAACCCACATACGCAGAATTTTAGGTTTGATTTAATGCGAAAAATTGTGTGAATAAATGTGGGATGTGTGTGAAATTGAATCGGGGAAGTGAGGGAAATTTAAAATGGAAATTGAAGAAATGGTTTGACATTTTATAACCATACATAAATAATACAAAGCAGCTTTATTTTTTATTTCTACATATTCAGTAAAATATGAGATGAAATTCTGTTGAAAGAGAAAGCATAAGATCTTTTGAGAATTTTGATAAAAAGGAGATAAGCAGATTAAGCTGGAGAATATTGTGATTTTCTACTGTGAGCATTGCCAACTCAAATAATATTTGTAAATAAAGCATTGCCAACTCAAATTAGATATGGAATTGCCAACACAAACTGTCCGTCTGCCTGCTTGTCAGACACTTTAAAAGCTAGAGCTACCAAATTTGGTAAATGAAATATCATTAAATTATGGATTGACCGGCACAACCAAGACAGCTTTCAATTGATTATTTTTTAATCAAGCTTATTGATAAAATCGTTTCCGCACCATTGGGATGAGCTATCAATTTTGTATCTTTTCCTGGTAAATATTCGAAAAAACAGACTTGTGACAGTTTTCGTGCTTTTCTCTCTGCTTGCCTCACACATTTTCCTATAAACGAAATGAATCTTTTATTTTAACGCAGCTGATGCTGCAGGATTGTACATTGTTCTTGGCTTGATTTTCCGCTCTTTGATTAAGGGGCGGGATTGGGGGAGGCACGGACTTCCTCGCCCATGGGAATTGCAGCTGATTGGTTCTGTGCGAGGTTTGTTTTTCAGATTCTTTTCCGGCTGTTTATCTCACTGGCACAAAACGAGGAAATCGAAAAGCAAACGAACAAGAAAAAGCAATAAAATAAAGAAAATTATACTCGAGGAGGCGGGGTATATTTTAATTCGGAAATGTGAAATAGAAATAGCAGGACGAACTAAAGCAATTTCCTTGGTAAGTTCTTGGCACCTGGCTCGGGGGAATATTCCCCTAATTCAGTCGTAAATATTTACGCGCGAAATTTTCGTGATTCATTTTTGTTATATTTTTTTTTCTTTGTTTTCTTTCGGTTTTTTCGGTTCTGTTTTGTTTCCAAACTTTGGCCATTAAAAACATTTGTTTGCGCATCAAATTAAACGCGTTGGTAAGCCGACAAGCGATTCCTCTATATAATTAAGAGAGAGAGTGGCGGTATTTTTTGCGAGAGTTTCCTGTTTGTTTGTGTGGTTATTGCCTCTCGCCTGCCGCTGGCACTTACTCACACCGACGAGGTCTGCGGGCGAACTGAAAATCGTGGAAAACTGCTTTCGTCCTTTCTCAGAAGCTGAGAGAGAGAGAGAGAGAGTGTATAACAGTTTTTGGCAGCCCGGAAAAATCGGTCTCTTCGGCTCTCTGCTTTGCTTTATCGTTAGCTTTGTTTACATTTACAAATTGCTGCGCAGGATTGAAACATAAAAGCGGAGAAATCCTTTTCCGCAAATTCAAAATACTCTAGCTAACAAATTTTAAAAGAATTTATATTTTTGCATTAAAAATATAATAGAAATTGTTTATAAAAGCAGGGAGAAGCCAAAACCTTTAACATTAAATAATATGTACTTATAAAAATAAATAATTGAAAAGATTATTCTTATTTTTAGAAAAATAAATATTATTGAGCATTGCCAACTCAAAGGAATTTTGAAATTTGGCATTGTCAACACAAATTACATTTGGAATTAAATTAAAGCATTACCAACTCAAATTCAATTTAAAGTTCGAATTGGCAATGGTCAACAATTTTAAACAATAAGGAATACTCCACAGAGAGAGTATGGAAAAACCTTTGCTGAATTTTCATTTGCCTTCCGTTTTCTCAGCTGCTGCAGTTTTGGCGGCTTTTGTTGTTACTTTTGTTGGCTTTCCGAGGTTTATCGCTTGGCGCATAAATCGTTTGTTGCCTGCAGCAACAGTCGTTACTGCTGCTTGTTGTTGTTTTTTAAAAGTCGATGGCTTGACCTTCAATTAATTGCTGCACTCTGCTGCTGCTGCTGCTGCTGCTGGTGCCTGACATTGAAACAATTAACGGTCTTCCCCTTGCCATCCATTTCCCCGTTTTCGTTCGTTTCGAGAGTTTTTCTCGCATTGATTGAGATGGAAAACTGCATTGAAAAGGTCTTTCTCTGTGGTGGTGCAAGCAATTAGTCTTTGTTGGGTGGATTGTTGTACTGACACCATTTGGATAGTGATTTATATTGTGCAGGATGTCAAAGGATTGACAAAGGGTGTAAGGGGATTGTTATAGCTGTTATAGCTCGAAAAAGTATTGGAAAAGGAATTAAATGGAGTGTAATTTGTAAATGGATTTGGGGTTGCTATTGAAAGGTTTCCTTTGATTATTTTAGTTGTGTTTTTCTTTGTTAATTTAATATATATAAAATGCTTTTTGAAATTGGATTTTAAACCTCCAAGCCCACACCCCTTTCCAAGCTTAATACTTGTCACGTTGCCGAAAACCCCAAAAATGTAAATTCACATTTTGCGGCAACTTTAATACCTTGAATACATATTTTACCAGAAACTAAGCCTTTTTAGCCGTCGTCCGGATAACTATATGCGGTAGGTTGGTCAAACATGCCAAAAAAAGGTAGTAACAACAAAAAATATGGACAACAAACATGTTTAAGCGACATTCAGGGATAACATGGGGGTGGTAAGTAGGTGGAAAGTTGGGTGACAAGGACAAGGACCAACACATGTCACAATTTTGTGTAAAAAACTTCTTAAAAATGTCCAAGCTGCGTTCTCTGACAAATTTTTCGGAGAACATCCAAGGATGTGCGTGTGTAAGAGGGTGTAGGATCCTTAAAAATATGCAAATATCCATTTACATGGGTAGCAGCAACAAGAAAAAATAAAATAAAAAGGAGGACCATAAGTGACGACAATTTGGCAAACACGAGTCGAGGGAATACGAAGAAACTTTACATTTACATACCACCGACATCTGATATATCCCATGCATAAGTTTGAATATATTTAAGCTATAAAATGTGCTTTTAAAATAAGTACAATGTAAATTACAAAGTCAACAAACTCTAGGAGATTTCGATCGATAAAGAAATATAAAAAACCGCAGCGAACAACGAATAATTATATAGGAAAATCCACTTTAAATTCCTTTTTAATTGCGGCAGTCCATCATTAGAGCTTAAAAAAAAATGGAAAATATAAGTGAAAGAGCGAAAAAAAACTGATGAAGAAATTTTCTAGCCGGATTAAGTGGAAGTGCCATGAATATTTCGGTTTTTTCTTTTGCTTTTCCTCTCAGCTTAACGAGACTCTTCAAAGAAGGGAATACAAATTCCGCGCAAATTGCACAAATTATGTCTTTAAATAATTCAGACATTTTCCATTCCTTTTTTTGATTTAATTGAATTAATTAATGCGCTGTAATGATGCATGCTTGAAATTTTACAGATGTAAAGCAATTTAAAAGGGGAAAATGAAGGGATTAAAGAATGGTATTTTAGGAGAAAAGAAAATAAGGTAGACTCAGGATTTCTGATATATTTGATATACTTATATAGCTATCAGCATTTATAATGTCTTTCCCTTAAAGCTCCGAATAAATAAATTGTTTCGCCTAAATGGCTTTCCTCAACAGCAATTCCAATATGAAAATTCAAAGGAAAACCACATTTTTTGCCAGGCCCTATTTAATTTTTGTCTATCTAGCTGCTGAATAAATATTTGCATATCTATGGAAAAGTCCCCCCACCACAACCAGAGTTGGTAACATAAAACAAGTAAGATAGAAAATCAAATTATTATTTTGTGTGGCAGAGATTTCAGTTTCATATTTCGGCCGGGGACAGGGGACTAGAAAAGAGACAAATATTTGGCAAACAAGTAAAATTTTTGGACAATGTCAGGCAGTGGCCGCAGGCGCAAAATTTTAATTGGATCATCTGGGGGACAAAGGAGAGAGAACTAGGATACAGGGTGTCCTTATGCTATCTATCCCCTCTCACATAATGAGCCACATCAGGCTAACGACTTTTCCTCTGGTCGACAATAGATAACCGTTGGATAGAGGGGGCTCTGTGCAGCGCGACTTTGAAGTGTCATAAATGGCACAGTAGCAGTTGGGCGACAAAAAACAGCAACAACAGAAACGACCTCACCACGAAAATATCCCTCAGGCCAATTCACGTTTCTGTTTACACTGAAATGCGGCTAATTTTCACAACGACGACGCAGACAACAACAGCAATGCGACGGGGAAAATGTAAAGGAAAATATGAACAAAAGTTCTGTGTGCGTCACACCTCCGGAAAATGAAGCCAATGGAAAACTGAGGAGATATGAGAAAAGTTCTACCAAGGAGAGACTTTCTAGCAAACCCTTCAAAGTAATGGCTTAAAAACTTGAACAAGACATGAAGAAGTAGTTAAAATACTTAAAAATAGTTTGTATAATATATAATTAAATATTCTTTAAAATAGCTCTTTAAATTAAGTTTTGAATGGTTAAGGAAGTGCTTGTATAAGTAAGTTATGGCTATATTCGAAATCATTGATTATTACTTTAATTAAGTAAAGTTTGAGTAAGGTTATTAAGTAGTTTAAGATACATGAAAGAAGAACCTCAAAATTAAATGTTTTACCCTTTCAATTATATAAATTAAAAAAATTAAATCATCTTAAGAAGTTCCTTACCACTTTTAATAACAAACTTTATTCATGAGAACCCCATCTTGATTAGCTACTTCATTTCGAAATGCATCAGTAATAAACCAAATGAAAAACTCTTGAAACTGTGGAAATATATATTTGAAAATTATGCAGACCCCCAAAGCTCCGGCAGATTAAGTTCCCTGCAACTTCCGGACCCCAACTAGTCAAATTTATGGTCCATTGTTTGGTCCTCGCATCGTGAAGAGAGCGAGAGTGGACATTTTCAATTTGGTTGCTGGAGGAGAGTAAGGAGTGGCAAGTTTTCCCTGTCAAATTTAGCATGCCGTGCTGACTGGAAACTTTTTGGTGCGACGGCATCCTGTCTGGTCCTTGGTCTTTCTCTAGGTTTGGCCAGGATAAGTCCGAAAGGCCGGCAGCCTCGCTGCATCCGGCGGAAATGAATGCGACATTTTTGCCAACTGCCTTAAAATGGAACATCCTCGGAGACGAAGACTTCAATTATGCAAAATGAGATTTGCCAGTCTCACAAGAAGGACCATGGTGATGGTCATCTTCTTGGCACAAATTTACATTTAATTATCATTATTAATTATGCAATTATTCATGGCCAAGGCAAATGTTGATTCTTCTTGGGGCCAGATGTTTGCCTCATTATGTATAGTTTATCTTTTTCCAGGGGCTATTATGCCAATAAGCCAAATTGTTTATGGACCGACCACATTTTAAGGGCCCCAGAAACAAGAGAGACAAAGCCCGGAGAACTCTAAACAAAAACGAAATTTTACTAGCAATCATTAATCACTTGCAGGGTTTGCCTGCCTGCCTTGAATATATTTACCAGAAAGTATGCAAACAATGGCGCCGAACAGTTCAAGAGAAATTCCCGCAGAGATTTCACTCAGCTTATCTTCGGGTCAAATAGGAAATATTCCTTCCACATCGATGGTGAATTCAAAAGGCATAAACCTGCAAATTGATAGACCGCATGGAATCCCCTAAACAATAGAGCCAAAGAGCACCACGTGCCCAACTATTTCTCAAATAGATATATATATAGAATTTCCCTCCCCCGCCTCGGGCATATGGCGCTGAAATCAGTTAGAGAACAGGCCTGTTATTAATACGCCAATCAGCATAAGCAGCTGATGCGTTGATAATGCCCGAGGGCAGCAAACAAGGCGGGAAAACTCTGAAGGGGGCGAAACTAATTCACAGACATTCCCAACCGTCAGTAGTCATAAATTTCGCCCGGGGGCAGCAAAAAAATGTAAGGAAAAAGTACATACAGAAGTTGAAGTGAAAATTGGTCAGAGTGCACAGGGAAAATATTGCGTATACGTAATAATTTATACTATTATTATGTAGCTATTATTTTTCGGCAGATAATTTGTAACATTAAACTCTTAAGAGACATATTTTCATCTTATATTTAATATCAGAACTAGCTGGGTATTTAAAATCAATAGAAAACGTTTATAAAAGTAAGCAATAAAATTGTAAAGATCCTAGAACTCATTGTAAATTTTTTTTGCCTACTTTTTAAGATAGAACTAAAATCTTATTATGGTTCTACCACATCTTCTTTATCTCTTTTCAAGAAATAGTTCAAAGTTAGTTTGTCAAAATGATATATCCATTAAATAATTTAAAAAATTTAAGCTTATGCCAACTTTTAATTTCTCTGTAGAAACAATAGAGTAGAAATGAGAAAATATGGAAAAAAAATACTATGAGGCCCGCCCTGCTTATCTCTAAAAGAAAATCACCAAGCAAAACTACTGCTGGCCTCAGTCGAAGGACTCCAAGGGGAGAGGCTGATGGAAGCCAGCGGAAGTGCTCGAAAAAAAATGTATATGTAAAGCCAAAAGAATGCTACTCTCTAACACTTACAAAAGGCGTGGAAGGAAGTGAAAGGAAGCTAGTAGAAGCCAAGCCCACGCTGCGGTCCTTCGTTGAGGGAAAAAAGGAAGAACGGAGAGTGCACGGATACGGCGGAGTATGATAAATAACAGATGAGCAAAGGGTGTTGGCTCTGGGCAAGACGAGGCTGCTGTTGAGGAGCGGGAAAATTGGGTTTGTTGCTTATTGAATGTACGACATCGGAGCAAACACTTGCCGAGGGTATTCAAAAACATGATGGCTATGTACAGGCGACAAAAAAAATTATAAATAACAGGTTTTGGATAGATTTAAAACAAAAATCTATTTATCAGAAGTATTAAGTATTAAGATATTAAGTATTTATCATCAGTATTAATTTTGCTTATGATGTTTGTGTACATGAATTTGGACTTGGGAATTTTAGGACCACACTTGACAACAACTTTATTTAGTTAACTTGAAAAATGTCCAAAAACTTAGTTATTCTATTTATATACTTTATAATGTCATAATATCTTAGTTTATAAATAAACTTGACTTTTTTTAAAATACTGTGATTTATGTTAAGGTTATACCTATCAAAGAAGTGTAGGGTAACTTTCCTTAAACTCTTTATAATATCATGAAATATCGATTATTGAATAGCTTGTTGACTTGCTTTCGTAAACTCTAAGAACTTTTCCAGAAATACCCCCAACTTTTTGTGCTCCGCAGAGACTCGCCGCTAACTTTGGTCGCCTGGCAAAAAAAAAAACGAAACCCATAAAAGTAAAGTGAATAAAAAAGTACTCATGTCTAACGGAATTTCTTTAGCCCCGCCGACAGTTGCAGTTCTTGGGTGAAATTTCCCATATACATTGACTGTGAGAACGTCATGAATATTAAATTGCGATTATTGCCACTGGCAATGTGTCGTCGACTGACTTGGCAACGTTTGATGGTTTGGGCTTCCCCCCAAGCTTACCCTCGAGCTCTGCCCTGAGTTTGTCCATGTTTGGCCAGATGTTTCTCCCTAATCCGTATCTCGATTTAGTGGCTCTCTCGTTCAGCTTAATTAAATGCACTTTAATTAAGTCAGATATTAACCCGAGAGCTCTAAACTCGGTCGTGTGCAGATGTGTGGACTTGGGATCCATCATCCTTTCGTTTGTCTCCATTTCGCTGTCAGTTTTGGCATCTCTCTGGCTGTCGCTCTCTTGATTTGATTGATTAATGTCCTTGAGAGAAGGAGGAGGAGGACGGCGGGTGGAGTCCAAAGTAAAAATTGGCTCGATGCTTTCGCTCTCTGAGCTCTCTGATGTGATTGCGAATTTGATTTATTGGCAGCAAACTAAGTTTGGCCAACGTCAGGGGCAGTCAACCAAATGGAAGTTGACACTTTGCCTTCTCTAGACATGCAGAAGTACAGTGAGGGAACTTGGATATTAAAATTTAATAAAGGAAAAAATGTACTTAATTGCGAGATCAAAGTTGGCGGCTACTGAACTGTCTGTCTGTTTAGCTTGGAAGCCTCACCCACAAAGTTCATTTTAGTTTTAATTTTATTAGTATCCAGTCAGTTTCGTAAATTGTCTTATAAATTGTCTTTTTTGTATTTTCTGTATTTTCTGAATTTTCGGCTAATATGTTAAGAAATCTGTGGTGTGTTATGCCGACATTGGCAAATCAGCTAATCCATGTGGCGCGAATGGTACAAATCCGTCAGGAGCTAAATACAGCCGCCGAAAGCCGATATCTACAGCAAACGAAGCAACAGCCGTCACCCATTAGGAACTTCAATGCCCGGACTCTTTTAGGCCTCAAACTTGAGGTCTGGAACATTCAAAACTTGCCAGACCCGGGGCCGTGATCGTCTGAACGTGAAGAAGTGGTGGTGATGGGAACTGGACTGAACGTTGCGCCACTATGTAGCCTCTATATTGAGCTAGGATTTTATACTAAAAGAAAGTAATTTTTACTAGATTACTGGATTACTAGAATTTGTGAACTTTTATTGGAAAAATTTTGGGTCCTTAGTTAGGTTTAAAGCAGAGCTCGCATGATTAAAAACGAAATTAAGAAACCCCGCAGTTTTGAAAAGATTTTCTGACCTCTTTCTTTCTGCCGCGCTTTGGTTGAGTTTGCTCTGTTTTTGCTGTTTTTTTTAGTTTTAAGTTCAACGTTTTTTTTAGTTATTCTCTTGTTCAAAAATGCCTATAAATCTCTTGCATAAATTAAATTGCAATCAATCTGCTGGTGAAGTGTAAAGAATTCTGCAACTTTGATCAAGAGAGTGCAAGATATGAATTTTCCAAGACCGGCAGTAGATGTGAAAAAACTTTACGCCCCCAAAGTGGCGGAGTATTAATTAAAAGGAGAAAACCAAGGAGAAATTAAAAGGCTGTGAAAAAGAAATAGCACGAACAAATCAAATTAAAAAGTTACAAGACTCACACAAGCAACCCCTTCTTTTGTAGCATTATAACCTTGGCTAGACTTTCATTCTTTGCGTCGAGTTTTTACCATTTTTCCGGGCCAACTTCCACACACATATGATGATGGGGGAAATATCCCTAAGCTCATTGTGTTCGGTTGGCTTTTGTGGCTCAAACTCGAAAGAGGCTTTGCCGGCGCTGGCGGGTGAAACTGTAATTGAATTTGGCCTTTTGTGTTGACAAAACAAATTATTGTTGACTTAACCGGCGTACGAGCAGTAGGTCGTAAAAGAGTCAAGTAAATTATGTTAATTTTTCGTTGTTCACTTTGGCACTTTAACGCAAAAATGCGAATTTAACTCGGTTTACGTACAATCCAATATATATTTAATGGCGTCCAACATGACGCCCTCCGCCTGCACAGGGAAAACGAAATAAATTGAAAATATTGTGGCCATGGACGTGTGCGTGGACCAAGGACCAAGGAGCAAAGAGCAAGGCTTCTCCATAAACGACGACGGTCACGTGTGGAGCACAGCAGTAGCTGTCCAGTGGATAATGACGAAAATGGTTAATATCCTTCTTACATAAAAAACCAATAAAAGAAAACCGGAGAAAGCCTGAAGAAGAAGAGTGTCGCTCGTTTAACGCTTGCAAAAAGTATTTTAATTAAAATTTTAAATGCCAATCAAGGGAAATTCAAAATAAGCTGAGAAAAGGCAGCCTGCCTGAACTTTCTCGAGTACAAATACTCTTAATTGGCAATCCGAGACGCACATTAACCGATTGCCACAATCCATTTGGCTGCCAAAAAAAAGAGAGAAAATAAGTTAAAAGCTTCCTGTAAACTTTTCAGCTGAAAACTGGGAAAACTTATTCGTGGCTTGCGGTTTTCAAATTGAAGGCAAAACATTTTCTGGGCGGACGGCAACCCGATTACCTGATAAATATGTTGGGTCTAGTTTATTGAATATCATAAAATTACACTAAGAAAAATATGACAGAAAAGCGATTAGCAATCTTGAAAATATATTTAATAAAGTGTGTAAAGATTATATGAAAATATCTCTTAATATATATGTTGTGATGGGAATATTTTGAGTTATTATCTTAGGATTGAAATTTCAAGTTCTTTTCTAGGTTTCGATTTTATAAAATGTTGTAACACATAAAAATATATTTTCTTATATTAAAAATGTCAACAAATTCCCAGTTTAAATTTAAATCAAAATATTAAACTTCATTTAAATCATGAATTTTAAATAAAAGGTGTTTCCTATAATTTTATTTAAACTTACACCCTTATAAAACCATTGTTCTTAGTGTAAAACAGCACAGAAAAGGTCCCGGGTTAATATCCAACCCCTGAACGTTTTCGGTAAGACCACCTGATCCTTTTACCACCACCGCAGGATACACACGAAGCTCGCACACTCACACATATCGGCGTTGCCATTGCCTTGCTCTGTTATTTATGATAATTCAAAGTAATATCCTGCAGCAATTTCATCAACAAAGACACGGCTAGCGAGCGAGCAAGCTCTCATATGGCGTAAATGCAAATATCCGTCTGCCAGCCAAGGACGACCGACGACAGCCAAGGATACCCTCTCATGTGAAACCCATTTGCGGTGCGCTGAAAGGAGGCCTTCGCCTTCGAAATGGCTGAAACGTGTCAAATGTGTGAAAATTGGGAAAATTTGTTTGTCTAATTGGAGGGGCAACGGAACGTGAACGCTAGGAAAAGCGTTACCATCGTTTTTTGAGGGGTCCTTAATTTATCTAAAAGAGACCAGGTGTGCGTGTGCTCTAGACTTTAATCAATGGTGAATTTAATTTAATTACCATAACAAGTGGCTTATAAATGATATGTCAAGGGTTCATCATATATCTTGGTTTTTGGGTATGGGTTTGCCCTTTTTTTTAAGTTTTGGAAACAAATTTCATATTAATTCGTTGGTGAAACCCACATGTGCACCTAAAATCCCCAAGAGTTTTAAGACCTTTTAAAATTACATTATTGTTGAAACCTAAGAACGAATTTAAAAGATAATCCTCAGATCTACTGAGGCACCTAAAATTCTCAGTACCAAAAAAAAATAAGATCTCTGTGCTTTACAACACTAGGCGTAAAGTTGTTGTAAATAGTGCACTTAAAAATTCCCAAGTACGATTTCAGTACACAGGTTTTTCATATTCTTAAGTCGGTTACAATTTTTTCCCTTGTATAAAACCCAATAAAAAAACCAAGCATTAACCATAAAAACTCTTATAATTTACACAATAAATTTACATAACACTGGACGCTCTACAGGGAACCACAGATAATTTGTTACCTCTCCACAAAACGGTTCACAAGACATACTACACGGAGGGTGCGTGTGTATGCCACACCCTCGTTGCGTGATTATACTGACAAATCGACTCCGATACTCGCTTCTAGACCTCTGATCTAGTTGCAGATCTCCATTAAAATGGATGCCACAACCCGCAGAGGCTTGCGATCACTTTTGATTGGCGGGGCAGGCCATTTGGTAAAGGAACTGGACCAGGGTGCGCGTGGGCCGGCCCGTCATCATTTTGCTGGTGAGATATGGGATCAGGCCGTACTTGGTCAGCATGCCTGTGCCTCGGGTGTCCAGATGGGCCCAGTCCACGCACGGCACCAGTTCGTGAAGGACGGCGGCGCCCAGACAGGAGCTGGCCAGGCCCCGGCCATTGTTGCTGATATCGTAGCTCCTGTTGTCGGTGACCTGGGTCTTGTAGTAATTCCACAGCGGTAGACGCCAGACCCGGTCACCGGTGAGGGCACCGGCGGACTGGAACTGCTTCCAGATGTAGTGAGAGTTGGAGAAGATACCGGTGGCACCGCCGCCGAAGGCCTTCTTCACACCAGATCCCAGCGTGGCCACGTCCACCACCAGGCGGGGCTTGTACGTCATCTGGCCGTAGAGCATGGGATCGGCCAGGACAACCACACCGGCCTTGTCCAGATCCCGCACCGCCATTGTCTTGCTGTTGAGGAGCGTGACCACGTCGCCCGGCTTGCAGGACATGCCCGAGGGCATGTTCTCGCACAGAGGTATGATGCAGCAGACGTTGATGGGCAGCGACAGGGCGGCACAGCATCGCATCATGGCCACGCAAGCAGCCGCTCCCGACATGCAGGCCCTGTACTCGTCCATTCCCTTGCAACTCCTCAGGTTGATGGCGCCCGAATTGAAGGTAATGCCCTTGCCCAGGAACAGGATGGGCTTATCCTCCGGATTGGTGCCGCAATAGGAGATCTCCATCAGGACGGGCGGCTCACAGCTGCCCTTGGCGATCGTGAGGAATGAGTGCAGGCGTTGCTGTTCCATCCATTCCATGGTCCGGATCTCCACAGTGATGCCACACGGGCACAGGGCATCCACCGTTGCCTGGGCGAACAGGGTGGGTGTCATGCAGTTGGCCGGGGCATCGCTCAGCCGCCTGGCCAAATTCTGCGCCTCCGCCTTGAAGAGTCCACGCGTCCAGCTCTCCACGTCGGGCGAGTCGAACAGATTCAGCATGGGGATGTTCGGCTTGGGTCTCTTGGACGAGGTGTCAATGTAACGCCACACGGCGAGGGCAGCTCCCTCGGCCGCCTGCTCGGCATAGTCCATGTCATCGACCACGACCTCCGTGCAGCCGATCTTCTGCAGCGAACGGGCTCCAATGCCGGCCGCCACGCGGATATTCTCCATGCCTTCGTCGAGCATTTCCAGCTCATTGAAGCCAATGCCCTCGAGGCCGGCGCCCACCACCGCTAGGCTGTGGATTGAGGTTTAATGTTAATTTATAATAATATATTAAGCATTAAACAGGGCATATTGTGAATTAAACAGCGAATTGTGTGCTTTAAACTGCGCCTTCTGTTCATAAAACGGCATTTAAATTAAATTAAATAATTCTGATGTGAATATAAGAGCACCCCAAGAGCTTATAATTTTAAAAAATCTGTTCATGACATATTGTGGAGAGATGTTGGTATAAAACAGGGATCCGAAGCCGTTTTTACTACGACAGCCTAACAGAATCCCGAAGAAACACGAAGCGCTTACAGTGGAAATGTGCCGAAAGAGTATAGAACGCTGCCGACCTTTGGTATAACGACACGTTTAGTGCAAAAAATAGGTGAAGTTTAAAGAAATTTGAATGACAATTATGAAATCTTGATAGCATTACCTTCGGTACTCGGGATCGATGTTGTTAAACACCTTGCCGCGTCCCAAGTGACCCGTGATCTTTGTTTCGCAAATCAACTCTTGCAGCTTGCCCTTGAGCTTGTCGTCCACCTTCTTTCCGCTGGGCGTCAGCCTGGGATCCCGGTCGCCCTCCTTTTGGTAAACGCCGACCACGAGACCCTTCACTGAGCGGGAGTCGCCGCAGGAGGAGACATGGCGAATACTGCTCACGAGCGGCGCACGACTCTGGACGACCGTCTTCAGCAGGTTATTGGGCAGCTTGTTCATCTTGGGAGTGGTTCAGGACTTGAAAATTAACTTGAATATAAACCTGATGTATCCTTTCTGCTATCCCTGTTTCGGACCGATTTAGATACGACAGCAATTTCGTGTGCCTCCAAAAGGTTATTAAAGATTCGTTATTTAGTGTTTTTTTTTTGTGTCTAACAATGTCTAACAATGTCTAACAACAAAAAGTCAACAATATGTTAAGCACACAACAGAGAATTTTGATAAAAAAACAATTGTGTTTTTTTTTTCTGTATTTTTTTTTTCCAAAGCGGATAAGGCACACGACACTTTCGATGCTAGAAGTAAACTGAGGCTAGTCCCGAAACTGATTCAGTATGACATTTTTAGTTCGAAGTTTGGTTCATGGCATGCTTGGGTACTGGAAATCATATTATTTGTTTATTTCATAAATTTGTTTCTAAGATCGAAGGGCATTTTTTTTGAAAAGGATTTAATTAGAGGCTGCAGAGGGCACAAAAAAACTTGTAAGTATATAAGCTTTTCCTTTTAAACAGCATAGATTTATAGATATTACCATTAAAGCTGTCTAAGGTTTGATTAATCTAATTTAAACATAAAATAATTGGTAATTATTTAAACAAGATTGGTCCTTTCTATAAAAATATTTTAAGGAATCCATTAACGGTTTCCAAACTCTTACTTTTAAGTTCAATTATGTTATGTTACCTTAACCTTTATCACTTAACTTTGCTGAATATTCATTTCCACCCAATATGTTAATAATCACCTTATTATTCAAGTGAGGAAAATAAATTCCGCCGACAGCTGTTTTCTGAATTATGCTCGACCAGGCTGCGTAATTCAAGGCGAAACTGATGGAGTCTCTGAATGGTTTAAGCGGCTAATTAAACGCCAAACTCGCCACACAATTCGATTCATTTGAGCGTATTAATTTATGCAAATGCTGAGCGGTAATTATCTGGCTGATTAATGTAATGAAATGTATCCGAAATTGATAAACGTTTCGGTTTGAATGGCAACAAAGTTGATTAGTATTAACGCTGCAGCTGCCAAAATGAGTTAACGCTTAAACTATCAATTACTTGGATGAAATGTTAAGCTTTTTAGTTTGTTTCCTTAATTAGTTTTGACAAAGAGTTACTGGAAATAGGTATTTTAATTTAAACTATATACAAAGAGACTTAAGCTAATGTCCTGACTTCTGGGAAGCTATATATCCACTCCTAACCATGTTTGGCAATAACGAAAGCCTCTTAGATTCTTTTAAAAGCACATAACTTAACCAACTTAGGCAGGACTTTAGGAAATCCCCCTCAAAAACTTTTCCTATAATCGAATAGGAGATGATTTTCAAAGCATTTTCGACGCCTTCTTGGAATCTTAAGCGATTCGCATAACTGTAACCCAAAACAAGGAGCTGTATCTGTATCTCTAAGCCAAAACAGCAACAACTAGCACACACACAGTTTTCTCACTTAAGTTTGAACGAACATTTGCCGTTGAGTTGGCATTTTGAAGAACTTTTCGGCTTTCGGGGCGAATCTGCAGGATACCGCTCCGTGCCGGAACCATGCCATAAAACCGTGTTGATGATGTCTGTCCGATGTGAGTGTGTGGCATCCTCTATATATTCCAGTGTGTGTGTGTGTGTGTGTGTGTTAGTGTTGACAACATTTGTTGCCAACAATTTCATTACCGCCACATTTAAAGTTTTGCCAAGCACACATCGAAAATGAGACAGCAGAAGATACATAGCTCTGCAGATGCGGTCACTGAGCAAAAATATATTGTTAATAAATTAGGAAAGTAATTAAAATTAAATAAATAAAAATCACTGAGGTTAAGAAAAATAAACCTGACGTGATGGAGCAAAACGGACTTCAAATTCGTGTTCAGTAAAGAAAATAGAATTGCCAGAGAAAAGTATTTAATATATTTAAAAATCCCTTATTTTACTATAAAATTAATGGATTATTTTCAGGCAGAGCCCTCGTGATATGAGTACATATTTCCCCAGTTTTCCCCAGTGGCACTGTACTATATATATCTGCGCGAAAAGTCGCGTTCAACTCTCGCTTATGACTTGGCCCGGTCGGCACTCGGTGCTGTTTCTATTTGTACAGCCGTCAGCCAGGCCAGGCCATCCATCCTGCGACCCCTGAACTCACGCTCTGCCCTTTCCTATCCACTGGAGGGAGCCAGAGCTCGTTATAAATGGAAAACTTTTGCTGCTTTCTCAAGTGGTTTTTTTCTATACTATTTTTTTTATTTTTTTTTTTGCTGCACTGTTTTTGGCTGTTGCTTTTCAGCTAGCTTTTCAGTTCACATTTGATTCGGAAAAAGTTTTTGGCGCTTGTTTATTTTACTTTTTAATGAGAGAGACATGTCGGGATATCGAGATCGTATGTCCATGGTATTTGACGATTAGCCATGTGAAATGGTTTGGTCAAGTTCTGTGAAAGGAACAACTTTTCTGTCCCCATTTTTTGGTGGAAAGTTCCCGGAAAAGTTTTAAAAATAAGGGCGGAGGGGTCGGCGAATTTGTCAAGTGGCCATTTCTGTCGCTGCGAAGTGTCTGTGCAACAGTTGAACTGACATTCCACTTATAGCAACAAGAGGTGGCATGATTTCCATATACGGAAAATAGTTATATGTGTGGATATCCACTGGCAATTGAAGTTTGAAAGCAGGTTTTTCTTATGCAAATTATAAATAATTTTTAAATTTATTTTAATGTATTTTATCGGGAAGAGAGAGAACGATTCACATTGAGAGTTACAAGAACATGTGATTTTCATGATCAGATGGTGTACTTTATGAGAAAAGACCGAAATAAATTGTAAGTAATTATTCAGACTCAACAAGCCAACAATTATTATAAAATTTAAATAACAACGTGTTTAATTTTTGCTTTTGCCTCGAACCTTGTATTAAAAACACTAAAAGCTGTTAAATATAATTTTTACATTATTTATAATAAATAACTTTCCATGAGTTAACCTTTAAAGTCATGGTTTATTTTCTGTGTACATATCCACCCGTCTGCATAATATTGATTTCCCTAGCTGGGCATTTTATTCTACTTTTTTTGCATGACTCCTGGCCAGGACTTATCCTCTTATCCTTGGACCCATTCTAGTCCTTTGGCCATCTTCAATCTCGTTCTCTAGTGGCTGACTGGATAACACACAGCTTGAGTGTTTTTAATTTCAACTTTCCTTTGCAATGCATCCGGATCCGGATTTCAATGGGGCGAGCAGCGGATGGATATCAAAAGTCACTGAAGGACCCATCATCTGGCATTTGAACACTCCTCCTCGTCGTAGTCCCTTGTTTCTGCTGATGCTTTCATTTGTTTACCGTTTGAATGTGGAGCAATTTTTTTGTTTGCCATTTCATTGAAAGTTGCAATCAAATGATTGCAGTATATGTCAGCCGTCCCAATCGACCCGCATTTTATTCATTTCTAGTCCTCGTTTTTGTCCCCAATTTTGTGGTTCTTTTGCAACTGAATTTATTGGTATTGGTTGATTTTTTCATTCATTTCTCTTAGCCTTTGTTAGTTTTATTTAGGTAACTGACAAAAACAGGACATATATTTATTTTATCTTTACTAATGGTTCGTAAATTTGTTATGCAGATTTTATATTGATATATTTTAAATATATTTCCGTTAATAAAATTAGTGTTAATCGGGTCAGTTTCCTAATAGAACTGCAAATATGCAAACCCATTCTAAACTCCCTTTCTAAATGCTTAATAAAAAGTTAAACAAACTTGCTTTTTGGCTTACTAGCTTAGCCCAGATTTGCTGAAGCTCCTTCTCCCTTCAGCTTTGGCAAATAATAAATAATTGAGTTATTTGAGGAATGACGAGGGGGAAATTGGCAGAAACGAAATGTTCCCATCATTTAAATTGAAGGCAAATATGTAGTTGAACCTCCCCCTCTCTGATTTTCCATCAGCGTCAAATTGAAAACTTTTCCAGCTCTCGAAAGGTCCACAAAAAACAGAAAAAAAAGAGACGAGAAAATGGAGGCAGCAGCAGAAGCCAAGGCAAATCCTGTCTAACGTGTGTGTGTTAGTCACAGTAAGCTGAAGCTTAGTGGGCCAAAAACGGATGAATTTTCCCCTTCTTTTTTTCACAGACACTGACTGCAATCTAAGAGTCATCCAGCCTGTGGATGCATGTTCCTGATTTTTTAATTGGCGATTAAAGTTAATTGAAATTCATCATTAGGATGATTGATTGTAAAGCAAAGGGAGCTCTCTCTCAGTCCAATGTTTTCCTTTCATTTCCGTAGCATTTATCAATTTGCACTGTTCTGGCATAAGCCGATTATGGCCAAGGCCGAAATGAAAGCTAGAAATATGCCAGAGGCATTTCGTGCGACCACGAATAGCCTAAAGAAAAATGGTCCATGACGAAAATCTACTTGTCAGCAACTTATCAAACGGGGGAGAGTCTGAGTGTTCTGAGGAGAGAACCGCCGACCGACCGACCAGAGATTGAGTGGGACAAAAAATTACACTAATTAATTTAAAAAGCTCTGACAATCAGCATCTGTTTGTCTCGGCCACGGGCACTTGGGGATGAATATATACATAACATGTGTCATCTGGCACTGAGATCTTGATAAAATATTTATTAAAATTTGAAAAATAAACAAGAGGAGTATTCAAGTGATTTTTAAAAATGCATAAGGAAAGATTTAGAATTTTTTGTAAGGTAATTGAATTGTTTGAAAGAGAGATATGGTGAAAGTTTATAAAGAAAATTGTTTAGTGCTTTAGAGTTATTACCCATATTTAGCCTACGCTTAAAATAAGCGTTAAGTTGGCTTTTTTCCATAATATTTTTAGCATGGATGGGCCAAGAAATTTAAGGTCAGAGCCGGACAACAAAAACCTTCCATAAATCAAAACAAAAATGTTAAGCGAGTGTTTTGATTTTCTTACCCAGAGCCCTCGGTATTTCTTTTATAAAAACCTTGAACCCGTGTATAATATACCCTTCTTTTTCTCAGTGCATACTCTAACAGTCTGTCTGGCAATCTAATGGGAGCTGAAAACTATGCAATATGTAAAACCTAGCGTCAGCGGGGAAGGCAGTCTGTCTTTTGGCAGTGCACTGAAAATATACGCTGACATTTATTAATGTTAACGCATCAACAACAATCGCTCCGCCTCTACCGCCACCGCCCCTCCCAATCGCGTGGGCGTGGCAGAAGCTACACAAGTGGAATTAAATACGCATTTGCCCTGTCAGCTTCCCGAGTGAGCGAAAGCGTCATAAAAGTTTTGCGTAAGTCGAAGGCGACGGGGTAAAGGGACTTAGCGAAGATAATAAAAATGTTAAGGTGCCGGGGCTTATTATAAAAATGACATTAAAGCGACAAAGGATCATCAGAGTCGGGATAATGCACAAAGAGAGAGAGTCTCGAGTTATTAAAGTGGATTCAAGAGGCAATTGGCAACGCCCCAGCTGCTATCATCTCTCTCTACCTCCTCTAGCTAAGAATCTCCTTTAAAGTGCCTAAATAAGGCGGAAAATGGCAATTATTCCCTCGCCTTTTCCCCAGAAAAGCTGCATCAAGTCTAAGAGTGGATGGAACTTAAGCGATTTGCTGGTTAAGCACAAACTGAATGCTCATAATTGGGTAGATATTTTGAAGAGGGTTGGAAATATGTCAAGGGTGAGTAGATCTCTTACGGAATTCTACAGAAAATTGGGATTGAAATGAAACTTGCCTTAGAAAGCAAATATGACTAAAACAATAAAAAATATATTGAAGAATTAAGAGAACTGTTCTCCAGATAATTAGTCTAGCCTCGAAAGGCATGCCAGTTTTAGTTAGGCTATTATTTCTATTATATTATATTATTAAATTTTTTTTTTTGGATATGTAAATAAAATTGCTCTTGGTCTGAAAATTTAGAAATTAACGGAAGTTTAAATATCTTAAAAATCAATTAATTTGTTTCCCCTTTTCCTTATAGATTTTATCTTTGACTTTATACTCTCTTGTAACTTCTGTAAGCAACCCAGACTATGCAGGAACCATTCAAAATTTTATTAAAATTTCAATTTAACCTAAAACAAACTTAATCCCTTAAAATTCCCATTATTTTCCATTCAACTTGCTCGTTTCACACCGAAAAAACTCAGGACTTTTTGTCGTTTTTTGTGGCAAGGCTAAAACAATATTTCAACCTGTTCCTCGTTTTTTCTCACAGAAAATTACACAAAAAAGTTGCACTTGGACGCGCCGCGGGGCTCCAGCTCTTAATCCCAATGCATGTTGATCCTGCTAACATAACTCATACGTATAATTTTATTTGTGGCCTTTTTGGGTTTTTCGGCGCCACTGGCAATTTGACGCGCAAATAACTAAATCAAAAAAGTGTAACAAAGGTTTACTCGCTTTCTTTCTTTTTTCCTTTGCGGTTATGAAAATAAAACATAACGAATGCAGGAAAGGCGGCAGCAGCAGCGCCCAAAAGTCTGCAATTGTTAAACTGTTATACGGCCACGCAAAGGTCCAAGACGGCAGCATCACAAAAAGAGCGCTACCAGTTAAAAGGTTAAGGCGCATGATCACAGAGCAAATGTACAGAGAGAAAAATACAGGGAGATGTGAGAAGAAGGCAGAAAAAAAGAAATAATAACAACAAAAGGGCCACGGGCTTAGGCCAAAAAACGTAACAACAGCCTGACCTTCACCATTACAGCAGTTTCTTTTTAATTTTTTTTTTTTTTTTGAGTAAAGCATTGTTAAAAATTTTTGAGTGTGTGCGTGTGTGCCACTTAGTGTGGGTGCAACTGTGTGTGTGCCTGCGTATCTGCTTTTGTTTGGCTTAAATGTTTTTGCTAAATGGAGCATCGGCGGCAGTGGAAAGGACGTCATTGTGACGGCATTGATACGCGGAAGTGGAGCCACACGGCGCATACTTAATGGCAGCGTATGCGTGCACCTGAAGAAAAGAGTCTGCGGTCATTTTTCAAAAGTAAAATATAAAGAAAGTGATTTAATTAGAGGGTAAATAATGTATATGAATCCTTATGAACCCCTAGATCTTAGTGGCTATAAGATCTAAAGCTACCAGTTTGATTCGAACATTCTTATAATTCTTATAATTTGGCTACGCTAAGTGGTTTTACAAATAATTATCTAATTAAAAGTCAATAAAATATTAGTATTATTTGACCCTTGACAATAGCCTTCTTGCTTGTATAAAAATTTCTTTGAATTAGTAATAATAATTTTTGCAAGTGCCCCTGGGTGGGCCTGCAAAATTGATGCCAAACATCTAATGAGTTTGTTAACCCAAAAACGTTTGAATTGAAAGGCAATTCATCTCGCACACACACATAAATCGCATTCGAATCGCATTGAAATTTTTGCAGAACTTTTCGCATCGATTTGCCGATTTTCTTGTTGCGATTTGAATGCGACATTTAGGATGTGTTGGTTCAACAATTTTCGCTGTCATTCGTTTTGGCATCGCTGGAAATATGCTGGGCATGATTGATGATACATCTGATTGAATGGGGTTTCGTCCTGGTCGTTGTCGTCGTCGAAGTGCCTGATAGATTGTATTTCATGCCATCCATGCGAAGGACTTGCAGCAGGTGGCAGGAGCGATGACGGCGGTTGCCAGGACGCAAATATCCTTCACTAAGCGGATTTTCAGCCAGGACCCAGAGTAGCAACAAAAGGAGTTTTTCGGTTTTTTGCATGTGGTCTGCGTGTGCGGAAACTTTACTGTGTTTTTCAGAAGAGAAAGAACTTAAGTAGGATTTTTCCATTCTCCCCATTTTTTTTCTTTCTTTTTTTGAATGCTCAGGCAATGGGGCTAGTGAAAAGAGAAGCATTTAATCAAGTTTATGTGGAATAAATTATATGTATATGTGCTTTCGTTGAAATAATGGCTCCGACGATGCCATTAGGCTTATTAGAAAAGAGAGAGAGAGAGAAAAGAGGGAGAAAAAGCCCCCAAAGAAGTCAATGCGATTAAGATGGATGATGGCCCCAAAAAGTGGAGGCCATAAGTACGAAAATTATGAATGAGAAAATAAATGGGGAAATTGGGCATAGAAAAGGGTTGAAAATAAATTATAAATCAATGAATTTTAAGTGAGGCGAAAAGGCAAATATTTATTTAAGTGATTAAACTTGTTTTCTATTTGAATTTAATATTAGTTTTATATATGGTATTATAGAGTTTATTATAAAAAAATACCATTTCAAACCACAAACCATAAATCAGAACATCAAATCTCAATTATATACATAAATTCCAGCCAAAATACCCACAAACTGTTGGCTTTTCGAATCACAGAAATATGTCTTGTCCACAGTATTCAAATTCCTTGTCTATTTTATTGAAATTCTGTGGGGAAACTCATGCAAAAGTAGTTGCTTCAGGGAGCAGATGAAAAATATATGTATATAATTTTGCATATTGTCCGAAATAAAATTTGTAAGTCTTGTGCACCCCAAGAAATACATAAAAAATGCTGTTCGCAAGTATGCAGAAAATACAACAAAACATATGCCACCCAACCATCAACCCACACATTGTGGGTTCTCATGTAAATAACTGCAAATGGAGCTGTTGAGAAATAGTTGACAATAAAGTTTTCCTGTTTGGTTGTTGGTTGGCTAAGCAAGTCAAGGTTTTGGAATTTTTTTAAGTAATTGCTGTTTATGCCAAATTTTTGTGCAAGTTTTCCTTTGTTGGTCGATAATATATATAGTGTGTGTGTGGGTATAACACACGCCCCCTGATTTATGGCTCTAAAAAATTTGCAAAGCTCGTTGTCAAAAAATAAAAAACTGTGGGAACTAAACTTTTATTTTTTGTGCCATTTGCTCATTGTTCACATTTCTGTTGATGTTCATTTTCGTGTGGAGTTGCGGTGCTTTTTAAATTTCCCGCTTTCTTTGTATTTCTTTTGACAGTTTTATTTTTATATTTTCGGTGGAATGCGAATGAATGGTCGACTCAGGTGGACTGTTTAATTGTTGTCCCTTTTATTGTGTGCCTTCAGCTTTTTGTTTGCGAAAAGTTTGACATTTCCATTATTTGAAAATGACATTTTTAAGTTGTGTTTTTATCTTATAAAAGAATTGGTAGTTTGAGGTTGGGTGGAGGTGCAGAGAGAGTTTGTTAAAATATTTAATTCCTTATTTTTAAAAGAGGTAGCTACTTTAATTCTTAATTAGATAATTGAAAGGTCTCCGCTGAGGATGTCTGGCAATTTTTATAGAAAAAAGTTATTCTTGTTGTATAAGCAAAGAGCATCCTAGATGGAAATGGAGTATTTTGCAAACAACTAAAACTGCTGGTGCCTGAAGTGGAAAGTCTCATATTTTCTTCTCGCTTTTCATCTTTTATCCTGCGAATGATGACGGAAGTCTCAAAGTGACAGACAATTTTAGCGTTAACAAGAATAACAGCGCCCAGACTGGCAGATGGAGTTGACGGAAACTTTAGCCACATGTGCACAAATATTTTTTTTATTTCAGCCAGTCGAGCGCTTCTTAGCCCGGCATAATAATGAATTACGTACACCGGGAAACTAGAGGAATCCGGAATGGGATCCTGCAATCCCTGCCATCATCATCATCATCAGTAGCATCAGGCTGCTACCTATGAAAACGCTCTGAGCACTCGCTTAGTTTCCACGCCACGCTTTGTTGGCTGCAACAATTTTACAATTGACTGTTTCCACTGTTTTTTCAAAAAGAATGGGAGCGAGGGGTAGGGTTAGGGAGTTGCAAGAGAAAAATGGGCGGGTAAATGGAAGGAAAATGGGTGGGTTCGTAAAACGCTCGACTTGTTTTACGCATTATTTACTTAGTTGGGATGCTGTTCCCCATGGTCCCCCTAGTACGTGTGCACGTGTTTGTATAGGTGCACTAAAACAAAAACTGTTGCTCTAGAAATAAGTTTAAACTTAATTTAATAATAAATAATAATTAACTTAATGTTTAACATGAGGTTTCACATTAATAGGTTAAATGTTAAGTTTAACATTGTCCGTTCGTCTGTCCGTCCGTCCGTTTGAACACCTAAATCTCAGAGATTATAAGAGCTAGCGTCACCAAATTTTGGGACAACCCGTCCAACAATCTGTAAGGCTTAACGCAGATTAAATTTAATTTAAAATTTTTCCACGCCTAAAACCGCCCATTATTCCCTGTGTATTTGTGCGTGTGTACCCCATGTAAATCTCTGTCTGTGTGCGTTTGTTCGTTCATTCCGTGGGGGATAGGGGCGTGGCAAATGAACTAGCATTAAAGTAACTTTGCGGCAAGCAGCAAAACGTTTGGTTACAATTAATTTCGTACTCCGCCATGAAGGGGGATATGTCGGTAGAGCTGCCTGGCCAGAGATGCGGGTAGTCTAAATGAGAGTACAAGAGGGTGGGTCTAATGGCCAGCCACGGGGTGAGCTCTCTTTAATGGCAGCAATTTTAAACGAGAACCGGCCCTGGAGTGCTGTAGCTGTGAAAGTATTTTGCGGGTATTTCCTACAAAGCAGATGAAGGGTAAAAGCAGATCAAAATTCCCCGGGGAGGCGGGCGGATGACGAACCATCAACAAAAGAATTCCGCCAAAAACATAACACAGCTAACGACGGCGAAATTACACGAATATCAAATCAAAATTATCTACCTGCCGGGGGACTTTTTAAATGCCGGGCACATAAAGCCCAAAAATGGGGCAATAAAAATGCGTCTTAAATGCGTTTGGGAAACGCGTAATGTGGCAAGGAAATTTCCAAGATAAATGTAACTTGATATCTCAAGTCGTTCCCCACACAATGTCATCTTTATGTATTCTTCCCTGATATTTAATACCCAGAACTTACTTGATCGGATTGTTTGCGATACGCCGAGACAAAATTCCCCTGATGCTTGTCCAAATTACTTGTGGTAAAAGCAGAAGAAAACTCACAAAAACACACGCACACTCTTCTTTTGGCACAAGATGATGCTAAATGACAGGCGGCTTATGCAACATTTATTTGATATTGTGTTAAATATTTAACGCAGGACACGATAAAACACTTTTCCCTCATTAATCTAACGCACACACAAGAGGAGCAACTGCTAATTGAAGCCGGCACAACGGGCACAAAAGGACACACACACCGTCCTCGAAGGACGTAAGCCCCAAGCCTTTAGGCGATGATTGATACGGATAGCCCACGGAATTTCGAAGGGATCTTTGAGGTTTTCCCAGTTCTTGTATTTTTTTTGTTATATTTATTTTTATACGAAAACTACGCGGCTTTCCAAGCGATCCGAAAAGTGGGCGATGAGCAAAAGTTTTTGCCGTCCACACGTTAGCACTTTCGAAGGGAGACTGAACGCGAAAACGCCTGTAAGTATGCAGCAGCCACTGAGTATAACACTTTGCTGTCATATAACACTTTTTCGGGTGCGTAAGAGAGCAAAAAGTGAGAGAAAAAATTGTGGAAAAGCCGTAGCAGCAACAGCAGCTCTTTAGGATTACATTACCTGGATGGAAGCCGAAAATAAAATTTGGTTTAATGGACGGGGGCTAGTACGACCTTGATGTGTTCAGGGCATCATCAGCATAAACTTGGCCAACTATTTAACCACCAAAAGCATATGTGTGTGTTAAACCAAATCGCTAAAATAGTGCCCAGAAAAACACTTTGCCGAAATTGCCCAAGCGTAGTTCGCACAATTTATTTTTATTGGCGGACCTAGAGAAGTTTATGGCTGGCAACGATTATGATTATTTACTCAGCCCGCTTGGGCGTTTGGTTACATAATTAGGCCATTAAATATAAGTGCCTGTATCTGTGATTTTCTCCGCAACATCACAAATCGATCAAGATGGTAAACAAATTTCGCCTCTGACAACGAAGGATTCCAATTTTAAATGGAACTGGCACAGAAACGGCCATCAAGAAAATGTATTTCAATCGCAAACTTTTTTCGTTGCTGGCCGGAAAACGTAATTGAATTTTTATTGACATTCTAGCGGAAGCGGAAGCGGGAGGTGAGGACAGCTTTGTCACTTGAGCGACAGACAGTGAGAGAGTTGGCTGCTGAAAATAAAGCGCAACTATTTTGCACAAAATGACCGGAGACTGAGACCAAGACGGAGGTAAAGTGGAAGTCGAGAAAATACACAAACCAAAGACTGAGGAAAAGCTAAGAAAAATAAAGATACTTAAAATTAATTTCGTTTTTTTAAGGCGTCCTTAAAGGGGGATTTGGTCCGGGATTGGCAAGAATAACCTAATTAGGGTTGACTTAAAGCAGCCTCGAGGAGTATTTCGAGTAGATTAATCTGGCGTAGGGCCAAAGGGGGAATTTTTTAAATAGCTATCTAAAAGGGGAAAAATATAAGAATAGAGGGAAGAAATGGAGTCTAAAAATAAGGGATATTGTATTTATTTAAAATGATTTATACCTCTTGAAATGAGTTCAATTTCAATAAGTTTTTGCATTCTCTAAATCTTTTAATTATTCTTTAAAAATTAATCTAAATTTCTAGGCTTAAGAACCTTTTGAAGTAAGGAAAAATCACTTTAACTATTTAATTAGCTTTTAATCTCTATTAATAGTATTAATTTGTTATCGAAAAGACTCCACTTTAAAATGTACGCTCTTTCACATTAAAACCTATAGTTTTTCCAGAATAATATGCTTTCGATTTTTATTTTAATAATTATTAAAGATTGTTAACTTTACCCACTAATTTACGTTCCATTGATCATTGCATTCCCATTTATAAACCTAATTTATTTGTGTAATTGATTCGTTTCTGCTTAATTACCCAACCAACTTAATAAACACGTCAAAACACACACTTCACCGCATATTTATGGCCATAATTGTTATTCTATATTTCTAATTACGCACCAATCTGAAGCGGAAAATCTGTTTGCCAATTAAACAACGTCCCGAGTGATACTTTGTCATGGCTATCTGGTGCTATCCCCACAATATGCAACTATTATCATTTAGTGCCCCAAAGCGATTTGCTCATTACCAGGAGCAGAGCCCCTTCCTCGCCCTCGCTCCCGTCCCTTTTCAAAGTCTCTGGCTGGTCATTAAATTATTTTATATGGCACATTAAAAGCGAACGTTCTCTTTACTGTATATATATAGTATATAGTGTGTGCAATGCATTTGCGGAGGGTCATAAGCCAACAGGGGGGGTTGTCCCGACTGTCCGAGTGGCAGCTTCATCTGCGGCAGGTTCTATTTGCTATTATTATCATAGCCGGAGTGCTTTTGAGCTGTTATTATTGCCATGAGTGTGTGTGTTCCCGCCTCGGCTTCTAAGCAATTATTTAAAGCACGGGACAGGAGAGAGAAATGGAGAAATACCACCACTTTCTCTTTCTCTTTATCTAGGGGGGATCGCATACGTACGTAGCTGAGATTTCAATTTAAAAACCAGGCCAAGCTCGGTGGACAAAAGGGAAAATGGGCCTGGCGCACACACACATGCAACCACAAGTTTTTATTTTTTGCCAGCACAGCAGGCTTTCTCAGGCACTTAGGAAAAATGTTATTAAAACTTAAAAAATATAGTAATTAAACATAAGTATTTCTTAGAACTCCTGGTACTTATGTCTGTGGATCAGTCCATATAAATACCTATATCTTTAGAGTTATGTTCTCTGAAAATATGGGTATAATTGGATGATAAACATGGAAGTTGTAAGATAATAAAGTTTAAACATTCTATTTAATTAATTTAGAGGCTTCGCTTAAGCCCCGAGTTATGGTTCGAGTCCCAGCTAAGGAAATTCATAGTCAAATTTATATTTAATAATTATTTTTCACAATCATAATCATTATATTCATAATCATAAAATGTTTTATAAACTAAACAAATTTAGTTATAAACCTCTATCTCGACTCCTTTGCCTCTTAGTATTTCCCTCACCCTCTTTCTTAGCGTTCTGATATTTTGTAAGTAAAATGTTAGCTTGGCGTACAGCATCTGCAAGGAAATAAAAAGGAATTTATTAATAGTTTTCTCCAAGTGCACAGACATGCACCTCAGTGAGATGAAGTTCTCGCCTCGGCTGGTTGATTGTGTTGCCATTGTGTGTGGCGACGAGAGATGCGATGCTCACATATTTATTTACAATTTAAATGCAGAAGCCCTCTGCTACCTTTCAATTCTCACCTGCCACCACTTTTATACGGCTTTAATTGCCGCAATCAATTGGCGTCAACCAAAGGTTAAATGCTTAATTCATTACCAGAGTTTTGCAGGCTATTTCTCACGATACATCGGAGTCCGTCAAAAAGAGCCGAGTCCTCGGTGCGGAGCTTTAGGAGTTCTGGGTTTAGATCCTCTGAATCCTCTGGAATCGGGGGTAAAGATCTCTCTCCGGTCCACTCAAAGTAAGTGGAATCAATGCCATTTATGAGGTTATGCCATTCCAGTTTTCGACGAATAGCCTGGACAACGAGCTGCTGTTTTTGGCAGTCTTGACCGGCCATGTTTTCTCCCTCCTTAATGTCCAGAACATCGTCCATATTTTTATAGGGATTCCCTAATTCGGACTCCTGATTCTTCTTAAGATCCTCATTTAATTTTCGTTCAATTTGATCCATTTTGTCTTGTACTTGACCAAGGAGTCGTGTCAGGTTATAGTGTGTTATTAAACACTCTAAAATCGTTGCAGTTTGTGCACCCGACTGTCTAATATAACTATCGCACTCCTGTTTGGACATCTTGGACTTTACAGACCACTGCACCGTGTCTGTGAAAGCCACAAGCTGGAGCAGCCCGAGAACTAGCCACATCTTCGAGCCAAAGTGGAGAGCCAACTAACTAAATGTGCCTTATCAAACGAACGTCGAACTTGCGGCTGGCTTCAGTTTCTTGTTAATTGATTTTATACAGAGAACCGGGCAAATTAAATGTATACGAACGATGAATGCTGTGCCAACTTTGAAAACAACGCCATAAATTTTCAGTTGGCACTTGTGGGGCGGCACTGGCAGCGGCTGCAAACTTTCGTGGAAAACTTGCAGCTCATCCGGCATCCGCTTCCTTTGTGGCCTCATTTGCTGCCAACAGCGCGGGCCGCCATAAATAATCCATACAAATTAACGCAGCCATCGTGCACGAGATGAAAAACCCCAAGCCCCGAAATCCTAAAACCGAAAACCGAAACGCGATGCTCCAACAGAAAACCCACAAAATGTATAACAGTTTAATCGACACCAGTTTGCCCGAAAAAAAGAAGAAACCTCACAAAAAAGGAGCTAAGGAAAAAAATATAAATTTCCGTCTAAAAAAATAGAGCTTAAGCTCTTAGCGGCAGCAGCAGCAGCCCCTTTCAACCATTTTGGGAGCTTCTTCGCTTGGTAAGCAAAATTTATTGTTTGCGGAAGTTGTCTTTAATGGCGCTTGAGCGGCCACACCCACCGCGAGCCACCATCCATGGCAGACCATGGCAGCTGCTGCACCCTCTCTTCCTGGATCCAGTTGTGGAGTCCGCATTTAGTTGACCTTCAGCTGCAAATAATTTCAACTCATTGAGCTTAATGTCCTGTGCCTAAGGGGCGTGCCGGGGCCATTTGTAGAGTCTCTGGTTATTTTTCTGGCACGTGGGTACCGTGCGTTTCACAACGAGGCTTGTTTACAAATAAATAAATAAATATATTAAGTATTTAAAAATATTATTTTCATACGAAAAAAGACTTTCATTTAAGCAATTCTATAACCTGGAAACTATTTTAAAATCTTTCTCTACAAAGAACTTATATTTTAGGCTCCCACCTTATATAAGCCTTATCTGGCCACGTGTTCTCGCTCAATAATCGTATGATTTATGGCTGGCATTGGTCAGAAGAGTCCTTTCCTTGCCTTTTCTTGGCTCATAAATATATTTTGTCTGTATAAATTTGTTTTTTCCCTTCTTATTTTTTCATTCTCTTGTTTGCAACTTTTATTTTTTGTCGTTTCAGCTTGAAAATGGTATTTTGATATGCAATATTTGGCCCTTTTCACAACACTAATGCGTTTATAAAGTGTTAACACTGCGTATGCGTAATATTTAATGGCAGCCTGTGCAAGATGGGCTGGCTTCCTTCTATCCCAACGCCCTTAGTTTATATATGTTATGTGATTTGATTTATGCGTATGAAAAAGTGTGCCACGCCCTATTTTATGGCTTGGAGACGATGGGGTAATAAAAATTTCAAGCTCTCTCGAGCATTTTGAGTTGAGTTCCTGCGAATCCGGTCGTATAATTTAATTGCTGCGATGATTGCCGGAGAATTAGCGCAGATCGGAGATAAATATGGCATTAAAGTCAAAGACAGGGCATGGGGCAGACGCTTTATGGCAAATTTATTTCACACTATCCGATTTCCAATTACCGAGAGGAAAATCAAAGACTTAAGGGTTAAAAGATGATGGAAACTAATGGTTTGAAGTGAATTTAAATGGTTCTTCATTAGGAAGAGTCTTGAAAACTAAATGGGTTTGCCATTTGCTTAATAAAATATTTCATTTATTAGGATTCAAATACAAAATTTGTCTTAATTGAGTGATAAAAAGTTAATTGTTATATTTATTCGGCCAGAAAAGTCTTTAAAATGAGATGGGGTTTTCTTTTGCTTAATAAAATACTAATTTATCATGATTTATGTACCCCAATCTCCTCAATGGAATGATTTAAAGTGCTTTAAAGTAGTTATTCACACAGTAACAAACCGAAAATGTCATTAAATGAGCTACCATTTGTCTTAATAAAACTTAATTTACAATTTAAAAGATTTAACTACTACACTTTCCTTTAGAATTTTCTTAATTTAGTATTATTACCATCATTCGATTTAAAGTCATTAAAGAATGCCCTTTATTCCTTTTGCAGTCAAAACAAGATTAAATTTCCATTTGGGCCAAATATTTAAGCTACCTCTAAGCGCCGCCCATTTCCCTCCATATTGCTAGGCCAATAATTTATGCTAATTCACTTGACTTCCATGCCCGGGCAGACGGCAGGCCACAAATACAAAAAAAAAATCCCCAATGACAATGGCAATGACTTCCTGTAAGCTAGACTTACGTACAAATACATCGAGCTGGCTATAAAAAGGGAAATCGAGCTGGCATGTAATTTAGCCAATTGCACAAAAGTGGCCAACTAATTGCCTGGGGACCGAGACAGAGAGAGAGAGCAGGAAATGAATTTGCATTTTGGTTAAACCGCACTTAAATATGCAATTCGCATGTGTGTCAGCTTCGTAACATTATCAAATAATATGAAGCTCGTAGTGAAACATAATTTATTTAAAACAAACAACGTGCTGACGAAAAGTAAAAGTTGGACAAGGATAAACTGTGGAAATGCAAACAGAATCACAGCGGGTGTTCGTTCGTATATGTGTTTTCTTCAAAACAGTTGCCGACATCTTAATGGTAACTCTTGTGAAAAAAATAATAATAAAATAATAATATATTAAATAAGTATTTGAATTATCTTATATTTAAATAATAAAATAGCATCATATATTTATGGTCTATAAACTATTGTCTTACTTCAGCTATATGGTAACGACCTCAGCTGTCTGGTGCGTGCGCTTTCCATTTGCTTTTCTCATTATTATGCTCAACACTTAGTTGGCAATATTTTTTTCCAGACCGACGTCACCACGCCCACGACCTTCACACTGGGGCGAAGGCAAACAAGAAATGGGTGGCATCGCGTCCAACGCCCCTTTTTAGCCCCTCAATCTTCTCTAACAGAATGAGTAGACTAAGCGTTTTGTCTACTTCTGCTCTGCATCCGTTTATGTTACCCATTTTATCTTGTTGTTCATTTTTATTTTGCTTATTTTTATATTTTTTCCATACTCTTTAATAGGGGAGTTTCAAGGGTATACTTGAATTTAAGCTATAATATATAAACCATTAGGAACAGATTTGTTTTTTTTGATCTTATTAAGAAAGTTCCCCTTTCGAAACTTTTATCTAATACATATTTGGTGA
Source organism: Drosophila lacteicornis (assembly GCA_008044355.1). Lineage (NCBI taxonomy): Eukaryota > Metazoa > Arthropoda > Insecta > Diptera > Drosophilidae > Drosophila > Drosophila lacteicornis. The sequence continues at coordinate 175,335 of VNKF01013148.1, forward strand.
TAAATTTCAGAATATACAGATTAAAATCTATTAAAAAGGTGCATAAAAGCAGGCAATGGAATTTAAAATTTATTATAATATTTTTTTTTATAATCACAAATATTTTGTAGCAACTTTTTTGACACCATATAAATTTATCGCAAGCCCTTAATAGTATGCAACACTTTACTCCTACTAAAGACCCGGTATTGTATGGTCGTTTCATTTATTTTTGTTTATTTCTTTATTTTTTGTTTGGCTCCATAGTCACTTAAGGATTCATGGAGCAGCTGTAGCCGCCGGCAATCAGGCAGCACCTTGTTCATGTAGTCAGTCAGTCAGTGGGTTGAGTGAGAGTGGGTGCAACGGTGGCTGGGATAGATCCAGGGGATTCCGTGGGGGTTCCCTCCGCTGAGTGGGTCTGTCAGACGCCCCTGGGCATGCCCTGAATTTTAAAACAGTCAGTAGCAGCGGCAGCAGCATCAGCAGCCTTGAGACAAAGCTGTTCCTGCGGTTCTTAGTCGGGCTACGAATAAAAAAAACCTTCGTGTTTATCCATCCCATCATGCGCGTATTTATTCACAGTGATTTTATTTTAATTTCATTAAAATGATGTTACAGAACTTAATTGGTTTCCATTGTGAACGAGGGACAGTCGGCTGGCGGCAGGAGATTATATCGATTTAAATGATGAGGACAATAAACTGCCGGCAAAGATAGCGACAATCTGGGCCGGGTTTCTGTGGGCGATAAAGTAAAATCTCGTTTAAAGTTCTCCCTTTGGGAGACAAAAGGAGATAAATTCCATTAAAAAATCGGTTTCCATTTGACAAAAGTTTATGAATTCATTTATAAATTCCACTGTGCGAGTTGTATTTTCGATTATGTTCTGTCAACAAACGAGCGCCCATTTCAGTAAACCAAATGCATTTTCCATTAGCATATTTAATTTTTCAATTACGTATTGCCTCGACGCCACTCTCTCTCTGATATTTTTTGCTCTTGTAATTAGCATAGACTCTCGTTGGCAGTGCATTATAAACAGTTAACCGTAATCTAGGATATACACGTCCTTTTGGCCAAGGTCTCGCCCCTCCACGTGCTACTACATTCAAATTGAGTTGCATAACTTGCACTGAGGTGAGCCACTCTCTCCCTAGTGAAGTCATTCAAATGCAAATTCCATTTACACACACACACACACACTGAGCTGGCACCGAATAGAAATCCTTGCTAAGGACAAGCTGAAATGTCAGCCACACAGTCGTCATCCGATACGTTGGTGGGCGTGACCCTATTCGAAATTATGTCCACCACCTGGCTCCTTTGTAGGGACCAAAATAATTAACAATAATGCGGTCAATTCGAGAGCGGCACCTGGTCGTAAATTGTGAGGAAGGAAGCGGAGAGTTGGTCTAAGGGATAAGGGGTGTATGCCCAAAACTGGAGGGTTGTGGACTATAAAGTAATAGTTAAATCTTGAATATATTAAAAACAATTTAAAATATAGTAAATAATTATTTATTATTATTATTGATTATAATTAAATTTGCACTGAATTTGGTACCTCAAACGTTTTATTGCATACCTTTGGACAGCTTTTATAGAGATCTCATACCTGTAGTGCTTATTTCTATCATTATTTTATATAATTATTAATGTTTTCATTTAAAAAAAAATATAAAAAACCCAAATAAAAGGACTCTCTTTCTAAAATATTTATGGGTCATACTATTAAAATAAAAAGGCTTTTTCCTCGTGTTCCCTTCCTTTTTCATTCGAATAAATTGTGGGTACAGATAGCCCAGAGGAAGCTGAACATTAGAGCCCCCATCATGGTCCAAACATCGTATTGTCGTCCCGCTGCTCACCGCAATGCCAACAGTCATGTGTGTTTAAAGAGCCGCCGCTCCAACGCCCATCATTCCATTTAGATGTAAATTACCGACTTGGAAAACGCGGACTGAAAATGGGAAATAAAAGGAAATAAGCAACAAGCAAACACAGTGAGAGATAGAGAAAGAGAGAGAGAGAGGGAGAGGGCAACTAGAAGTGTTGGTCCTTCCTCTTTTTGCTCTCCATTGTTTGACTTGGGTCCTTTGGACGTTTGTTTAGGACACAGGACACTTTAACCCATATTAGCTCAGCACAGAAACCGAAAAACTTAGCATACATTTAGGCCAGCAGTTTGGCCCGGACTTTAAGCCAGCAGCGGAATGGCAAATACATACAATTTCGTTCAATGCAATGTCAGGCCAAAGATGCGGATGCGACTGCAGATGTAGATGCAGATACAAGTCCTATGGGTATGAGCCAGGATACCAAGATAATGAGCCTGCAATCAGCATTTGCCACAAATGCTGAACGCTGACACACTGGCAAAAGGGTTAGTATATATGTGGGAAGAGTGTTTAGAAAAGGAAAATCAGACATTTCTGAAGGAAAAGGTTATATATTTAAATGTATATATATTAATTTTAGAAACTTCATTGTTTGTTAAACTTCAAACCCTTATTATTTTATTAATTAATGAATTAAAAATTGTGTTCAAAAGGTATGTTATAGAAAAGCATACTTTTGGGGACCCAAACTAATGTTTTTTAAATAAAAAGAGATTTGAAAAATAAAAGAACTTCAGGCAACCAACAGAAGTACCTTTAATCTTAAAAAAATTAACAGTTGTCTCTTAAATAAATTTAACAGAACTTGGCTCCTACAAAATGTTGTTGGTTCCTACAAATATATTTGCATATATTTAGGCAGCAAAATTAAAGTTTTTAAATATAAATTTGAACTTTTCGATACTGTTTCACGAACATTATTATTTTACCAGTGCAAATCCACTCGCTACACTTACACTGTCCTTGCAGCATCGTCGTCAGCTGCATTTGCGCTTCCTGTTCCTGCTTCCGACTGGTTTTGCATCTTGCAGTGTGTCTGCTTTCTGGCTGTCTGACTTTTGGCCGCAGCTCCCAGCTCCCAGCTCCCAGATCGCTCCATTCGGTACGTGCTGTGCATCGCAGGGTTATGCCATTGCCATGCCATTTCGTACATAAATTAATGCAGTCGTAATACAATACTCACAGACGCTCTCACAGACAATGACGGACATACACACACACGCGCTTCTTTCGGGGCCAACGAAATGCTGCAGTGTAATTTCTCTTTTGGCGTTATTAAATAGAAATTTCTGTTCCATGACTTGTCTCTGCCAAAGTTTCCTTTCATTCTTCCTGTATTATTTCCCCCGTTTCAGTTCTTCCCTCTTTCTATTTTTTTTGGCAAATGTATGCACTGCAGATTTCTGGCTTATCTTGTGGGACTTTTGTCTGGTTTAAGGTTTCCCCCAAAAACTTGGCCAAATGAAAAGTTTGGCAACAAAACTCACAAATGATATGCTATTAGCTGGTACCGATTATGGCTAAACGCTTCGACCGAACAGAAAACAAAACTTAAAGCTAAGAGCAAACTTTAAGAGTCGTACAAGTCAAACATTGCTGTCCATTCAACCGTGTAAAATCAATTTTAATTTTTCTTTGGCATTCTTGTGCGCACCCAAAGCACAAAAAAAAAGAAGAGAAAATAAAAACAAAAATATTCTTTTGGCAAGTCACTTGGCAGGCCCGTAAAAGGCCAAAAATGGTCGTAAAATTTAACGCAAGTATGGGGCTGGAGAGGCTGCCTATAATGGCCGAAATGTGCTCAATCCGTATAACAGTATAACAGAGAGAAAGGTAGGAAAAGGTGCCAAGTGGAAACTGTGAGGAATTGAAAATTCATTAAGCTGGAGGACTCGGTCTCGACTAATTAAACAGATTTATTGATAAAGTTTCGACACAAAGAATATATTGAATATTTAATGATAATTGTGAATGGCTTTTTTTCTGGCCAGCAAAAGGAAGGTAAGACCCGCTTTTTACCTGACTCAATTGGCTGACAGCCTTTTTCGGACCGGCTCACAAATGCTTGGCAACATAATTCAATTGGATTGCCAAAGGACTTTGAGCCAAGGATATTTTGATAGCCCCATGTGTGTGTGCGCTTAGGTGCTTGTTTTTCTCGTGTTCCCTTGTTTTCTTTTTTTTTTTCTGCCTTTTTTGGGATATTTTTCCTTCGGATTTATCCCGGGTGAATGGGATCAAGTTGTCGGTGCATTTGATTTGGGTTTTCCGGGCGGATAAGAAACGAGCTTATCAACGTGTTAAGCCTTGTGTTTCCTTTCCTTTTTTTCCCTCTTATTACACCCTGGAAAAAACACTCTCAGGCGTGAATATTTTTGATATTTTTGTGTTTATTCATCGAGGAAGTGGGGCTGCCGCAGCACAGAGCCTCATTATAAGCTTAATCAAACTCAATTATGTCACACACTCTGACAAATTTCTATTTTCCTCTACCATGTCAAAGAATTTCAATTTGCCTGCAAAAAAATAATAATAATGGACACAAAAACTGAACTGAGCTATAAAAACAAATGGGATTTTGCGGGTGGCGCGTCATATAAATCAAAAATAAAATGAAAATCCCATAGTTGCTCGCACTATTAAAATACGAGACTAAATGCAATCAGTGTGTTGGCATAGAATTACATAATCCATTGGCGTATAATTGAAAATTTAATTTTAGCAAACCATGAGATTTCCACCGTGGGGGTTCATAATAAATTGTTATGCGGCAGGAAATTGGGTCTACACACATTTATGTGTGACATATTCGTATATGTAATTTCAATTCATTGGGAAAACCAATAAAAGCCAAGAGAATGTCTGAACTGGCTTTATGTGTCACAAGCTGGTTAGCATTAAATATTTCGCATTGCAATTCATTTAACTAAATGTCATGGATTATTTACAAAATTCTGTAATATGAGAGAATTAATTAAAATAGCTGAAGATGTGTATTTTGATGGGGTAAAAGTGGTAAATGTTCGTTGTATAATATTAATATATATATATAAAGATATTTTAATAAAGTTATAGATGCTTGCTATGTTTTAAAAATAAATCTCAGAGTTTATCTTTAAGGAATTATGCAACGATATACGTGTTTTAGCCGCGAAATGAATTGTAAATTGGTTCTGTGTCAGGTTTATTATTATTTTTGTTGCCTACTTTTAATGGTTTTCGTACACACAGAGATGTCAATGGGCAGCCCTGTCTAGATATGCCTCAGAAATTTTTATGTAAATTTTAAACCAAATAAAAAATTTCCCTATATTTACATTTTATTAATTTTAAAAATATTTTAAATAAATACGCTACTAAATTCCATTACTACTTGAAATTATGCTCTGTATATATAAGTTTTACAAAATGCATAGCTAAAATAATATTGAAATGCTGCTATTTCATTTCAAAGAAAACCCAAAAAAATATATAATTACCTCAAGTCCAAATCCTTTACCACTTCAAACCAAAAAGAAAATCATAGAAGTCCCTTTCTTTCTCCCCTTTGCTTTTGTTAATGCTTTTCTCAGTTCTCCCTTCACCCTTGGCCTCCAAAAAATGCAGCTCGGCAGGCTTTGCCCTGCACGCCACCTAGCTGGTTTGTTGCCTTGACTTTTGGCCACCGTCGACGCCGTCATTCTGTTTTTCATTTACGTCTCTGAATTGAATCAAGTTTGCCTCGTTTCCGGTGCGCGCGAATCACTTTTTTTTCCATTTCATTCACTATTTATTTTTTTTTTTAACTTTTTGTTAGGTTTCTTTGGCTGCAGCCCTGCAGCCAAGTTTTTTCCGCCGGAAAACACAACATCCGCTTTTTATAAATTCTCAATTGTGCGCGAAAAGGCAGCACAAAGGGCGGCGGCAACAGAAAAATTCAAGGAGTGGTCACAAAAAAAAAGAAAAGAGAAGAGAAGTGACAATTGCGTTCTAGCGGAGCCATTTTCACGATTGTTGCTCCATTTTCGTTGATTTCTCGGATCGCTGATGTCGCCTTTTTGCCCACGAGGCTCGAACAGGTGACAATCTGACAGTTGGCAGTCATTTTAAGTGGATTTTCCGTGACAGGCGATGCGTGTGTGTGGTGTGCGGCAGTCTGTCTGTTTTCCTTCGCTTCTAAGTGCTCGTTGAAAAGTGTGCTAGGAATCGCAATATGCTGCTTGGCTGCCTGAGATTGATGGAATTATGGAGATAGAGGCACTTGAAATGTGATAAAAAATATTCCACCTTTTCAGCTTTATTCGATTTAAAAATATTTGCTTTTGCCTGGAAAAATGTTAAATCTTTGCCAGGGACTACTCCCTCCCTTATCCATTATGTACATGTAATTGTTAGTCTAACATTATTTTAATTAAATTGACTGCATTTTGTTTTTATCCCATGTTTGTGGCTTGCAATCAGGATTTAATGACAGTAATTAAAAGCAAACACAACTGGATCAAGGGCAATTAAAGCACCTAAACTAGTATATATTTTCAGGTACAAATTAGGACATATTTCCATTTAATGCCACTACCAACAGACATCTAAAATTGAGAGAAGAATTTAATTTTGGCCATCGCTTTTGGCTTGCTCCCCTTTTTTCGGTGGGGCCAAAAAGCACCAATTTATGCACCATGAACGTGTGCCATGGCATTAATTAAAAGCGACTTCATTCTGTGGTGCTTTTCGAGGGCGGTAAATGCTGCGGTAAGGGCAGGGCGTGGCACAGGGTGCACTGGTGCTGCTTTGACCACAACATTTATGGGCATTACGCATAGAGATGGTGCTGCTCTGCTGCTGCCTGTCTGCCTGCATCGGAACCCAAAACAAGAGAAGCATCGCCGCAAAACACGCAGGGCACACACACACAGCCGGTGTGCTTAATGTGCTCTTTAAATGGTTTCGTTATGGTTGTTTATTCTCCGACCCTTATTTCACTCTTAGTTATGCAGAAATTGTCACGAAATTGCCCTAAATGCTTACCAAAATTGGTCGGAGGGATTCTTAGGGGTTTGCAATTGTTGGGTGTTGGGTTATAAAAGCTTGTTTAGCTTTAATATAATTTTATACAGAATTTTAGTTAGAAATTTAGTTTGAATTTTGAAAACCAGTAGAAGGAACATTTCCGAAACTATAAAATATTATTTATATTTAATTTATAATTGTATGTTATTTTTAATAAGCATTAACAGCAGAATTGACATGCCAGTTTGTTCGTCCGTCTGTAAAAATGCAACAAAATAATTTTTACAGTGATGTTTCTTTTGGCTAAAAATTTCTTGCATCTTTAATTTGAGCTCACGTTAAAATAATATCAATATCTACCACAATTTAAGCTTATAGGTCCCTGTAATTAAAGTCGTTTGACTTTCCATTTAACTCTCACGTACACAAGTGATAACAGTCCGCATTTTTATGCCAACTTCCCAGCCTTGGAAAGCATCGCAATTCGCCAACAGCTGACCTTTCCGACACTCAACTATCATAACGGCAGCGAACTGCATCCATCAAACGCTGAACTGGACTGGATCGATTGGATGAGGGGAATATTAATGGGTGTGATGCAGACCTGGTCGAAACGATTTGTCTGCCGGCCAACTTTGGCATTGGCCACAGCCAAATGGCATTGCATGTGCCAGTGCAGTGAAGGAGCCGCCGGAAAGGGGCCACTTCCTCTGCTGGCTGTGACACGTTGACGTCCGAGCACGCATATCCGTTTCCTGCCAATGCCCGTCATAAATAACAATACGCAGGAGCATTCGTATGGAATGGAGGGCGGAAGATGGCCAACAGATCATATGGAAGTGGCAGACAAATGACAGCAAGGGCCAATGCAGCAATTGACCTCTCTCTCTTTAATTATATCCTGCTGGAAATAATTAAATTTAATTTGCAGTGACTTTATTACAATTAAGTTCCAAAACAGATCTCATACCTGGAGAGTGACAGGCGTGTGACCTTTCCCCTAATTATATGAGCTCGAAAATTATCCCAACCAAAGAGTGCGCCAACTATTCCCAACCAAGTGACACTTTAATAGTTTCAAGCCCGGAAAAGTGTGCAGCTAGCTCTGACGGTGGAAACTCTGTTGGCAGCCAACCAACTTGCTGACAACACTGCCAAAAAAGAGACGAGAGCTGTGCAGAATTAAGCCATAAAAGTTTTTACACCTCTCTCACACAGAGAACAGGTTGTCGTCTCCTCCTTCCTTGGCTTTGCCACAACATTTTCCTGCCGCCCCCAAGCCCCTTTTTTTCCGGGAGGGGCACTTTGCTGTCAGCAGTTTTGCACGATTTCTAAGGGGGGCGGGTCGGAGGGGCGAGGCCCATAATGAAACACTTTATCATTACCAAAGTTGACAGGGCTCGGAATGAGCTGTACTGCAGACGGGAAAACACTTTGAATAATTATGCAATATTATATTTTAGGGGGAAAGGATCGCCGAAAATGAGTTATTGGTTCACTTTTAGAATAAGAAATCACTGTTCATAAATTTGTTAGCCTAAAAAAAGAATAAAGGAAAAAGGAAAATTAAAATTAACCCTAAAAGTATGCAATGGTTTTTTGTAAAAGGTCTACTCAAATTTAAAGCATATTTTTGGATACTTTTTAGGTGGATTTAAATCTCTAAAACAGTTTTTAGTGTATTATGTAATATTTTAATGTTCAATAATAATTACAACAAACTATAAAATAAATTTAAATTATGGTGAAATTGTTTTAATAAATAAAAAGGATTGACATATTGATCAGTTTAGTGTAATATATTTGTACTTGTTTGTATCACACTTTTTTAACTAAATGTACCCATGTAAATAATATTAAAAAAATAATATTAATATTGTAAAGTCACCTTAAAGTTTCTTTATAATTAAATCTCAAAATAAAAGTCACACGCAGCTCTCTATAATCAAATTTTTGCAGTGCATTTTGGCCTTACACTGGACCTGGGGAAAAATGCTAGCAAAATGTATTTTTAAAGCCCAATATGGGGCCACATGAAATATTGACATTGACAGATTAGCTGCCGCCCGGCACACATTCTCATAATTGAGTTCGTTGCAATTAGCACTTCATCAGGGGGAAAAAACGGACACTGAAATCGAAACCTCAATTGAAACTACGGCTAATGATAAATGATTTATAGAGTGTCAATTGCAGGCAATTTTCTGAGAAATTGTTTTAAAATGCATGCGAGTCCTGTTGGTGAGTTTTTGGCTTTTTGTGCCAACTCATCATCTTTCTGGGGTATTAATCTGAAGCGTTTTTACATCGGCCAATTGAATTAGTCGACAAATAGAGTGCAATGGAGGAAGCCTTTCAATTGTCCTTCGCCTTAGGATCACGTCTTTTGTGGGGCCTGGGCAAAGTTTGAAATTTAGCCAAGCTGCTGCTGAGCCGAGCATCAATAACGTGCTGCTAAAACTTTGCCACAAACTCTGGAATATCCTGTCACTCTACGTCCTCCAGACATCCTGTCACTCGCCTCTCTCCCTCTCTGCCTCATTGATATGCCAAAAGTCGAATTGGGTTGGAGATTTCCGGAAAGGGGGTGGTGCTCCGACCGAGTTCTTTGTGTTTATCTGACTTTGATGGGGCGACCGTCGAGGACCTTGGACTGCAGTTTAGAGAGGATATTTTTCAGCTCCGGCTCAATCCGAACGCATTAAATTGGCCGTAGCTGTGGCTAATAGTGTTCCCCTAAAGCGTCGTTAAAGCCAGTTGGCCGAAGGTGGGATTATGGCAAATGATTTTTGGGCTTAAAAGGAGGTAAAAGTCGGGATAAAGAAGGAAAGAAATAGTTGGAAATTTAGCTTTGAGAAGGGATAGGTAAAAACGAACTATAGTGAGTTTATGAAACTGCAAACGAGGTGACAATATGTTTCTGAGGTTTATTATCTTACTGAAAGGCAATTGCTTGAAGTAGAATTTAAATTTATTGAATCGATAAACTAATAAGAGTCTTAGTAGGAATATGTAAGGATTTTACTGAATTCAAAGTGAGTGTTAATCTCAACTGGACATTGGTAAAGCGTGACCTACGGTGTTTCAATAGATATTAGACATCTATAGATTTTAAAGTGAGAGTCATCCTCAACCGGACATTAAGACAGGGGGACCTATGCTGTTTCCATAGATAACACATATTTATAGAATTTAAAGTGAGAGTTAGCCTTAACCTGACATTTAAAATTGAAGAGAATGAAACTTAAAGTAAGAGTTAACCTTAAACGGACATTGAAGAAGTGGAAACTAGGCTGTTTTTAATAGCTAGTATCATTTACATTAACCGGACATTAAGAAAGTGTGACCTAAGCTGTATCCATATTTAGCTGGTCTTTATAGAATTTAAAATAAGAGTTAAACTTAACCGGACATTAAGAAAATTAGACTCAGACTTCTTCTATAGATAGTAGGCCTTTATGAAATTTAATGAGTTAATTTTAACGGGACATTGAGAAAGTGGGACCTTAAATGACTTTAAAGTGCGAGTTAATCTTAACCGGACATTACGAAACTGACCTACCAATATTTATTCAAAACGTCTTCTAATTAAGCACTATCTGAGAGGCTAATTATTTCTATTTCAATTTCTATTTAACTTACCTCAACAATCTATTTCATTCGAACAAGTAAAAAGCATTAAATACATTTAAATACCCTACAATTTATTACAGCTTGGGGTGACAGCCAAAAGTACGATGCTACTGGAATACAATGATTTATCTGTCAGTAATTTGGATACTTAAGGCCTTGAGACACGCCTCTCTGCCATACTCCAGCCCCGGGAAGTGGCCGAGTCGATAAACATTAAACACAAACATTGAACAAGTTACTGGTCCGTGGGGTTAAAATGGTCATCACCGTCGACATATCATCTCTATCCTATCCACGGTTGAAGCCAAACATATATAACGCCCGGGGCCCGGGAGTCGTCAGTTTGTAAAAACAGAACTAACACAACATAATAGCAGACTTCGCCAGGTCCTCACAACTATTTGGGCGTTTCGGCAGGGCAGGCCATTTGGTAGAGGAACTGCACCAGAGTCCTCGTGGGCCGACCGGTCATCCGTCCGGCGGTCAGGTAGGGGATCAGACCGTAGGTGCTCAGCAGTCCAGTGCCATAGGTGTCCAGATGTGCCCAATCGCTGCAGGGCACCAGCTCATGAAGGACGGCGGCCGCCAGGCAGGATGAGGCATAGCCCTCGCCATCGTTCAGCAGATCGAAGCTGTGGTGCTCGGCGACACGGTCCTTGTAGTAGCGCCACAGGGGGAAGCGCCACAGACGGTCGCCGGTGAGGGAGCCGGCCCTCTGGAACTGTTTCCAGATATAGTGAGAATTCGACCAAATGCCTGTGGCTCCTCCACCAACGGCCTTCTTCACGCCCTTGCACATCGAACCCACGTCCACGACGAGACGTGGCTTGTACGTGATCTGTCCGTAGAGCATTGGGTCCGCAATCACAACCACGCCGGTCCGGCTAATGTTGCGCACAGCCATGGACTTGGCATTGAGCAGGGTCACCACATCGCCGGGCTTGCAGGACATGCCCGACGGCATATTCTCGCAGAGCGGGATCACCGCAGTGATATTGACGGGCAGGGACAAGGCGGCGGCGGCTCGCATGGCTGCCAGAATGGTGGCGGCGCCAGTGAGATCGCCACGGAACTCATCCATACCCTTGCACGGGCGGAGGTTGATCCCGCCAGAATTAAAGGTGATCCCCTGCCCGACCAGCAGGATGGGCTTATCCTCCGGGGCAGTGCCGCAGTAGGCGACCTCCAGAAGCACCGGTGGCTCACAGCTGCCTTTGGCGATCATCAGGAACGAGTTGAGATGCTGTTGCTCGATCCACTCCATAGTGCGCACCTCCACGGAGATGCCGCACGGACACAAGCTATCCACCGCTGCCTGAGCCACCATTGTGGGCGTCATGCAGTTGGCAGGAGCGTCACTTATCCTCCTTGCCAAATTCTGGGACTCCGCCTTGAACAAACCGCGCGTCCAGGACTCCATGTCGGGCGAACCGAACAGCACCAGCTTGGGTATGGTGGTGCGGTACTTCTTGGCCAGATTCTCCTCGTACCGCCAGATGGCCAGGGCCGCACCCTCGGCGGCCTGCTCCGCATAGTCCATATTGTCCACATGCACCTCGCTGCAGCCGATGCTCTGGAGCGATCGGGCACCGATCCCCGCCGCTATGCGCACATTCTCCATGCCCTCGTCGAGCATCTCCAGTTCGTTGAAAGCAATGCCCTCGAGTCCCACGCCGACCACGCAGATGGACCGAAAGTCATTGTCCACATTGTTGAAGACCTTGCCGCGACCCAGTCGCCCGGTAATCTTTGTCTCGCATATCAGCTCGGATAGCTTGCCCTGGACACGATCGTTAACGGTCTCGCCGGCGGGCGTGAGCCGTGGTCCCTTGCCCGACTCCTCCTCGTAGAGTCCGACGACCAGGCCCTTGCCTCCTTTGACGGCATCGCCGGCGCCACAGCCGGCGGTGACATGGCGCACCGGCACATAACTCACCCGAACACGGCTCGAGTTCAGACTCCTGGCCAGAGCAGCGCCGCGCAGCATCAGTTGTCCACGCATATTTCTCGAAGGGATTTATAGAGATTTTTATCGACCGGAATTTAAGACAAGCTCTCGGGCGCGCGGTCGCGTTTGTGTTCGAGCCCGAGTTGGTTTTCGGTTAAACAAGTTTCGATAACAATTTTGCCACGTAGTTTTTCAGCAGTTCAGCGACCAAAAGGTTCAAAAATATATTTTTACGTAAAATGTGTAATATAAAGTACTAAAAGAAAAACAGTGTGTATGCTCTCTTTATATAAAACCGAATGACTGAAAAACATAACCCGAACACGTTTGTTAGTAACTGCAAAGACAGGGAGTACTTGGATAGGTTAGAAATTTCGTTACGAAATTCGATTCGTACATTGGGAGGAAGGGAAACAGGGGTAAATTTTGGGTATTTTCTACGGTCAGTGAATATCTTTTGGGTATAAGTAATAATTTATGCAGATTTAATATAAATATTGTCAAGAAACCGTTGCACTTTATACCTAAGAAAGGTTTACTTTTATCAAGGAATCAAAGTAGGCTAGGCTGGAAATTTTGGTAAATATTTTAACAGTTTAGGAAGTGCTTACTATGATTAAAGAGCATGTAACTATTGTTTAAAAATGTGTTAATGGTAATTTGTAATACAATATAAGCTAATTCGTGTTTATTTAAAAAAAAAAAGAATTTTAAGCTTCTGAAATGAACTTTTATCTTAAAAGCGAGTTAAAAGACCGTCTTGAAAATGTGTGATAGGTGACGTAGCCACTGACAAAAGTTCCCTATCTTGATCAAGCAAAAATATTCATCAATATTAAGTAAATCTAATTAAATATCGTTCTTGCTTTTAGGTTATTTTCATTTATATTATTTTTTTATTTCCTAGATAGTTTCATTGATGAAGCATCTTTTCTTTTGATTTTAGTGAACGATTTGACTGAAAATGGTAAGTAAAACTTTTAAATATGGGTTTTTACCCAATTTATTTAATATTCTTTACACAAATTTTTGAAAATAAAATAATTCATGTGAAGAAGAAAATAATATGCGACGTTGACGATTTCTTAAAAAGTATCCACACATAGATGGGAATATAATCCGTAAAAATTATTAGTTATTTCCTTTACTATATTTAATAGATAATATTTAATGATATAAATTCATCAGTAGCTCTAATAGATCCGCAAGTCTTTATTTTCATACGGAAAGATATACACGGACATTCTGAAATGTAAAGCATCCCCTTAAAAATCGAACTCCTTTTGAGGAATCTCCCACGATCTATTTGCCATCCTCCCAAGCTCAACAAAGTTCAAGGACACTCACCAGCAAATTGAAACAGTGGACCGAAAATGGAGAATTGGAGCTGTTTCGAATCGTGTGGAAAAACACAAAAGAACGCTTCCGGAATTGTGTGTGTAATTTCCCTGTCTGGTAACTGGCACAGCTCCTGTTGATCCTGTCGATGGCACAGTGCGTGTCGATCAATTAACACCGAATCGCGACTGACGTTCGGTTACAAAAACGTCAATTTACTGTAAATGTTTTTGTCGGGTGCAATTTGGAAATTTACTCAGAGAGTTTCCCGTATTTAAAGTGAACTGAAATTATTTGAGTGGCCTGTCAGTGTTGTTAGGATTAACATGAAGTAATAAGCACAAATGAGGAGCATAGATCTCGAGTTGCAATCACACTTTAATGGCGATTTCAAAGCTTTACTTGGATATTTATTTAGGTTTTCCACATTTATTCAAGTGAGCCAAAGAAAAAGTGATTGCCGCATATTTCCCACGTGGTGGCAAAGTTTTTCTCGACAATAAACTGCCAAGCGTTGCAGGAAAGTTCATGGAAAAGTTTACCCTTCTCGTCTGTTATTGTCGCCGGGGCGACACAACAGAAAGAGTAAACAATGGAAATGGAGTTGACAAATTAAAACTAACACTTCCATTGCACAAACTAAATTTCAGCGTTCTGTTTTATTTGGATTTCTGCCATATAAACATTTTCATAATACTTCAGAAGGGTTAAGAAATATGTAATTTTCTTGCTAATAAATAAGTTACAATGTGTACAAGTCCTCCGTGTACCTTTAATTCTATAAATAATTTAAGAAACATTAATATTTAGCTTTTTAAAGTTGAATTTTCATTTATTACAACTAAGAATATACTTGAATTTAAAGTTCCGACAATTAATCGATGAAAAGCCTTGCTCAATTCAGCAAATTAGTCTCATATGTGATGAAATTTCCGGGTAAATTCTCCAAGGATCCACCTCCTGTGATCTTCGTCCAATAGGGAACTACTGCCATGGCCAAGAGACGGCGCATGAAGAGAACCTGAAGCTCTCCATAGACCTTGAAAATCTCCCAGTTGGTAAAGCAAAAATGCTGAATCACCAGATAGAGCCGGATAAAGTTGATCAAACCGCTGAAGACACAGGTCACTGTCCAAGGCAACGCGAACACCATAAAGGTCCTGAAGGGAAAGTTAGCTGATTGCTCTGAAGAACCCAGTTGATTTCTGCTCAGCCATCTGTTTTTCACTTCCTCAGCACTGCCCAGCTCCTCAGCTCCCTGCAGATGACGACTGTACCATAGTCCTATCACCGTGAGCATCGAATACATCATCGACTTGACCAGCAGCCAATTATTATAGTTGTAGCTCAGTTGGAGCCACAAACTCCGATCCACTGCGGGATAGGACGACTTCATATTGACATTGGCCTCGATCACCGGTTGAAGGACCGAGCACACGTGCATGGAAGTCAGCAGCATAAAGATTCCCACATCGTAAAACTTGATTTTGAACATGGTTTCCCAAATTTTGTTTCGAAAGGCAGTTGTATTTTTAAGAAAATTCAATTTTATATCTAATTCTGAAACAGCAAAAGTGTTCTGACACTGATCATTGATGATAGCTAGGAAAATTGTTACTTGGATTTATTACACTAAATCCATTGTCACGTATTTTCACATTCTGCTAAATGTACATTATTTTCAGATGAGGGTTCTAGTACTATATATCTGGTATAAAAATAGCGGAAATAAATATTTATTTCTATCCTTTTATTTAAGTTAATAATAACATTGAGTACCGGGTATTTCAATGTCGGTGCCAAGCACTTGAAATTATTATGTTTCCCTATTAACCTTTATCTGTAAATTAGAAATATTCCTTAATATATTTTGAGGTTTACCACTGATAAAATACTAGTAGGTTAAACCTAACAATTTCCGGCATATAGGTTAGCTTTATCTTAATTAAAGTACATTCCAACGCGTCGTTGGTGCTTATAAAACCCCCAGTCTTTTTCTGAAAATCCTCAGTCACAAATTTAAACAAAGTTTTGTAACTATTTAAAACTAAAAACAATGTTTTGGATATGGTTTTTGTTTTTGCTGGGCATAGTAAATGCTCAGAACACCACACAGGGATCAACAGCTCCACCAGACGGTGTGTCGACAGAGGCATCATCGGCTCCACCAGCCCCAGTAACACAAGCCCCAGTAACACAAGCCCCAGTACCACAAGCCCCAGTAACACAAGCCCCAGTAACAGAAGCCCAAACAACACCGACTCCAACACAAGTCCCGACAACAATTTCAACATCAACAACACTGGAAAGTATAAATTCTATATATTCAAGGAAATCTAGAAAACGTTATGTGCTTTTACAGAATTCATATGAACAGCTGATTGCCGACTTAAACAAAAAGCTTCAGGCTATTTTAATTGCATATGAACCCGAATCCTTGGGCAATGCTGAGCTGGGCCTTTGGTTGAGAAGAATTAATCACATCATTACATTTGAAGAAAAAGAATATTCAGCCAAAGTAGAAACCTATATCGATTTCATAAGATACAATGACCAGCGTTTGCAGCTGGAGGATTTAATCACTGATCGCATTAGTAAGATCAATGATCTACTGCCCAATTTAGAACCGTATACCATATGTAATCGGTTTTACTTAAATCAGAGAAAGAAGCTCAAGGACGCTTATAGGCTTAGCAATGCCGAAAAGCAAACCCTGTTGAAGGAGAACTCGTCTGGATGCCCGTATGATATTGATGAATATGATGATGATTATGACTATTATTATGATTATTTCGAAACTAAGTAGATTCAAGATTGATAAAAAAAACTATATTTTTTATTTTGTATATCTTTTTAAAACTTTTATACTTTCATATTACTTTTTACTTATAGTCAAAATACAATGTAATCCTTATGTGTTTCATGAATTTCGAAAATGGACAATAAAAAAATTGTTCTTTTGATTCACCAAAGTCTGTTTTTATTATTATAAAATGACTTTATATGAATTTCTATAGAAATAAATAAAAAAATAATGGTTATACTTAAAAATGAAGACATTTAATATTTGATTTAAATTTCCTATGAAAAACGAATTCCATAATAAATTGTCTATGTATTATTTAAAAATTAAATTACCTTAATTTTGTAATGTATTATGTCTTTATTTTAAGCAGCATTAAGTAAATACATTAATCTAAATAAAAACTCACTTTTAAGATTTAAATAGCCCGCCACTTTCCACAGTTTGAGGGTAACTGGTCAGAGGTTTTCGGAGCTGCACTTTTGTATTTTTATACCAGATGGGGAACAATGTTGGTATTATCGATTACAATCGATAGTAATAGTCATATATATAGGGCATATTAAACATGTAAGCATTTGTATATAATTAAAATATTTAATCATGCGAAAGAGTAGTTAGCCTAAAAATTACAAAGAAACTCGAATATTCTTACCCGCGAAAAACAAATTTAATTGCAATCGATAGCAGTCAGATGCCATTACTAATATCGATAGTGTGTGACAGCCAGTGTTGCCAACAATCGGTCGTCATTTATAGCTGGATAGCCAAAATAGCCAAATATAGCTAAAAAAAAAAAAAAAAAAAAAAAAAAAAAAAAACAGTTATTTTATCATCAAAAAAATTATGAAGTATTCATTATAATCATTACATATACATTATGTGGAATTTATTCGTTAAGTAGAAACGCAAATAACTTAATTCGAATTAAGGTTGGGAAAATACCTAATAAATACCAATTACAATTCGGTTACGCTGGATGGTATATTTGGGATATTTGTATCGATTGATGGACCATAGCTAATATTCAGTTCATTGGAGACATTTCAATTACTTATTAGATAGACATTTATTTTGTCAAATAGCCAAAATAACAGGCTCCTGCTAGATTGAGTGGTTTCCAGTTTTGGGTTTTGCAAAATAGCCAGATCTGGCCAGCAAATAGCTAAGTTGGCAGCACTGGTGACAGCAGCGTCTCTGCCTCTTTCCCATCTCTAATCCGGCATAAATCTGAAACGCGTTTAAATTGTGAGCAAAAAAGGGAAAATAACTCAAAATGCAGCGCGAAATAGCGCACAATTTGGAGACAGGTGAGCGGCGCACCAGGGATGTGGCACCCGGCAAGGTGAAGACCTTCCCAGAGCTCAATCTCCGCCACGAAATCCTGCGTGCACTGCAGCGCAGAAATTTCCTGACACCGACCATGATCCAGGCGGCGGCCATACCCATGGCGCTGAGCAAAAAAGGTGCGTACTCTCGATTAATCCAATTAATTACGTTAATTACAAAGTAAACTCGCACAGATCTACTCGTCCAGTCGAAGAGCGGCACTGGGAAGACTCTGATCTATGTGATAGCCGCCTTGCAGGGCTTCGACGCGTCCATAAAAACACCGCAAGTCCTTGTGGTGGTGCCGACACGGGAGCTGACCGTCCAGGTGCATGAGGTCTTCGCCTACCTGGGCGAATACCTGCCGAAACTGAAGGCATCCCACTTCATAGGCGGCACAGACTTGATCAGCGATCGCAAGCGCATGAACAAATGCAATATTGTGATCGGAACGCCGGGACGCCTGCTACATCTCCATAACAAGCAGGTCCTGTGCGTCAGCAGCCTGACACTTGTGGTCCTGGACGAGGCCGATCAGCTGTACCAACCACATAACATGCAAAGAGATGCCCTCAAGCAGCAGGTCCGCACACTGATACAGGCCCTGCCCGTGAAGGTACAAAAGATTGCCTGCAGTGCCACTTACGAGAACCAGTTGGACGAGCAGCTGGCCAAGATTATGTACAAGCCGGTGCTCATATCGAACAGCGAGCGGGCCACCGTCCTCCTGGGCATCCGTCAGTTTGTCTACGAGCTGCCCAAGCAGATCAACAACATGGCCGAGATGAACTGCAAGCTGGACGCGGTCGCCAAGATATTCAAACTGGTGCCCTACGAGCAGGTCGTGCTCTTTGCCAGCTCCAAGATGCGAGCGGATTCGTTCAGGAATTATCTGGCCCGCCGCGGCGTGGATTGCCATTTAATTTCGGGTGCCATGAGCCAGGAGGAGCGCTCGAAGGTCTTCGATTGCTATCGGTTCTTCAGCATGCGCACGCTGGTGGCCACGGATGTGTTTGCCCGCGGCGTGGACTCGCCGCACACGAACCTCATTGTGAATCTCGATCCGCCCAAGGATCACGTGGACTATCTGCATCGTATTGGTAGAGCGGGCAGATTCGGCTCTAAGGGCATTGCCATAACTCTGGTGTACGAGGGCCTTGAGAGCGACAGATTCAAGGGTATTTTGTGCAAGGCACCGACTGGCAAGTCTGTATTGGAATTTCCAAAGGCACCAGAAAGTGATATGGATTTCTGGGATTTTAAGGCATATGATTTTCCATTTTTCATACCGGAAGAGGACGTTCAGGTGATGGCAGAGGCTTCCAAGATTGATTTAAAGAAGGAGGCTTCAAAGGAGAAAGAAGTTTCCACAGCTGGAGATGCTTCAAAGATCTTTAAAGAAGCTTTAAAGGATGTTCTAAGAGAGAAGGAAGCTTCAACAGCTGGAGATGCTTCAAAGATCAAAGGTGCTCCAAAGGAAGAGGAAGCTTCAAAGGATGATCTAAAGAAGCATGTTCTCAAAGAGGAGGAAGCTTCCGATGTGTTAAAGAAAAAAGATGCTCCTAAGAACGAAGGAACTTCCACAGACAGAAATGATCCAAAAGTAGACAATGCAGCCGAGAAGAAGGCTCCGCCAAAGAAAGAAGATAATCCTAAGGTGTTAACTGCAAATAAATCAGTAACTTGTGATCCCAACATAGAACCATTGGTGGCCTTACCAATCGAGAACAAACCCGAGATATCTGTTGTTGCCTGCCCTCAATTGGTGGAAACCATTCAGGATGCTTTGATTGAGGACAAAAAAGAGACTAGCGATGAAGAGCTTCCAGAGGTTTCCCAGAAACTAGAAAATATTGAGAAACAAGCCTTAAAACCAACTATAGATCAAAATGCAGCCGTCATGAATAACTATAATAACGATAAGGATAAGCCAGAGCAAGTTTCTGCTAAAGAAAAGCCCTGCAAAGACTCCAATAAAGAGCAGCCTACTCCTAAGATCACGGTAAATGAACTTCAAATTGGAAGTGACATAGAAAAGGACAAAGAAAATCAGCCAAATAATATTATTAACCAAAACCCGGAAGAGTTCATGTCACCAGAATTAACACCATCATCGTTGACACCTCTGGACTTGACGTCGCCCATCACGTTGACACCGCCAGCAGCTCCCGTAAATTCCATAAACAACAAGACCTACTGCCTGGCGGCGCCCACAGCCACCAGCTCCATGACGCTCCAGGCCATGGTAATGTCCAACACAGTAGACGATGCGAGCAGCATCAGTTCGGATGGCAGCATGGGTAGCCGCAGTGAGTCCTACAGCAGCATTTATACCGCCACCGATGCCCAGGAAATATGGAACAAGTTCCTAATAAATAAGACTCGCCTGAAGAGGAGCAGCAGGAACAAAAATCGCAGGGTGATCTACACTTGGGGTATATCTCAAAAGAAACGTAAATATAAGCAAGTGGTAAGAATACTTTCATAATTATAATTACTATCATAATTATTAAAATAATTATATTAACCAACTCTCCCTTTTTCCACACAGAAGGCCAAGATGGATGTAAGTGTGTGCCTTTTGCCTGAGCCAAAGTACTACCATCTGTGGGATAAAATGGAGGATAGCCATGACATCTTGAAACGTTTGCTTCGTTACAGCAAGAGAAACAGACTCAGCAATTTGGAACTTAACTTTTTCCTAAGTCAGGTGTACGAGGCTTACGACAGAACCTATGGCTTCAAGCCGGAGGGACAGCAGCCCAAGAAAACCAAGGAGAACAAGCTGACTGTTCATGTCACGCACAAGATTAACATTCCAGCAGCAGCCGCAGGATTGGCAGCAGTAGAAGCCGCCGATGAAGATCCCGATTTCGATTCCAATGCCAGCGAGTCAAGTCAACACTCTGAGGAGTTCAGCTCTGACGAAGAGGAATATGTCGAGGAGGAGGAGGAGCAGGACTCATCGAGTGGCTTTGTGGAGAGCAATGAGAGTGCCTCATCCGGCATTGAGACCTCCGAGTATGACACAAATACCACAGCCGACGATGACGATGACGAATATGAGGATTCCGATGATGAGTCAGACAGCTTCGATCCCATGTACGATTTTGAGCTAACAGCCGAGGAGATTGAGTGCGAGGAAGAACAGGAGGAGGACGATGGCGATGACGATGAGGAAATCAATGCTAGCTTGGCTGGACTAAGCTATCAGGGATCTGTCAGCCAAAGCAGCGATGAGGAGTCGCAGCCAGAAGACTTGGATGCCGAGGATTCAGAGCCGGAACTCGAGGAGTCGCAGCTCGCAGCCCAAGCTATATATCAGCAGATGTTCCAGAACCAGTATCAGTTCATCCTCAGCCATGTGGCCAGTCACCTGGCCAGACCCCAAAACGGATGCTAAATGCTATAAAAGCCAAACACTAGTCCCAGCTCAGGCCACAAACAAAACGGATCAGTTCCCAAAAGAGGCTGCATCAGCCTCTATTTCTTTACAAATATTAAAGCCTGTTGGATCTTTTGTCACTTACTTTTTGAATACTCAATATCAAGATAGTTGATACTACCATGTTATGAACTTTGGAATGATGAACGATGAATGCTGTGTACATATGCAAACAAAATAAATTGCAAACTATGGAAAAAATTCACTTGTATCAAAGGTTGTAAAGTGGACTTTATATTTGATATGACTTAGTTATAGGTTTATAGCTAAATGCTATGTGATACATATATATGATGGAACTGCTAAATCATATTAATAATACTTTTAAAAACACCTTGTTGAATACAAACAATACGAAACATTTTCTAAAAATAAAAACCAGTAATGTGAATGCGTTCCTAATCAAGGGAAGTAAAGGTTTACGCTTAAGGAACTTGGAAAAATATGAGAGAATTAATAAAGGAATAATAACTAAAAGAATTTTACCCATTAATGGTTTAATGGTTCTACCTATTAATGGGTAGAATTCTTTTAGCCTTAATTTGTCATAACATCTGAATGATTCATTTAATAAAAACACTTCAAAAGGAATATCTCTGTGTTTATCTGTATATATATGACCCTCCATTTATTAGCTTTCTGTATGTAATCACATCCTGCAAATTAATCCCCAAATTTGAAAGTTAAAACCCTTTCGATCACCGGCCACATTATTTATCCAAGAGCTGGGGGGAAAAACAAACATCATTTTCCTCTGCTTAAGCATAGCGAATGAAGGCAAAGAAGCGGCGCCAGCTGACTGCCGGGACATAAATCATATAGCCAGTGGGATCGGCACTAACATCGCCTACGGACATCGGGCCAACGCCATCAGCTGAGCAGGCAACATTGTTGCACGGTCGCCACTCACTTTGCATTGATTGCAACTGGCTTTAAAGGGAAGAGGGGCGGAAGAGGAGGTAGGAGAGGTGTTAACCCATTAATAACCAATGGGAAATTCTGTGGGTAAGCGGAAATTGCTTAAATAAGATCGATTGCAGAGGAAATAGGTTTTTATGATTGGAAAAGGGGAACATCTTTGCAGATCAATAAAGGAATTTAAGTTTGTTAATGAGAAAATAATGGTTTTGAAGATTAAATTAATTTAATAAAATTTAAAATATTGTAATGTAATTAATGAAATATTTTATTGAAAAAGATAAAATGGAAAAGCTTCTGTGAGTCTGGTTTTGGCTTAAGTTTAAGTTTTGGTGAACGTTTTAAGGAGTGCCACAAACCCTCATCGTAAACAAACCTTTTTTAGTGTTTAAAGTCAAATAAAAACAAAATTTATTGTCAAAATAATATTTTTAAAGATGAAACTGATTAATTTAAAATTTTAAGTTAATGTCAGGTTAAGGTTTTAGCTTAAGTTTCAGTTTGGTTGAATGTTTTTAGTAGTGCCACAAACCCTCTTCGGAAACGGCTCTTTTTATTGCTTAAACTCAAATAAAAACCACATTTTTTTGTTTCTTAAACTTTATTACATATTTTAATGGGTTAAAAACCAAAGACTTGGTCCATTGGCGGCAAGCGGCGTCGGTGGCAAAGTCAAAACATTCGCCCTGCGGTCGAGCACGCAAAATGCCGGCATCTGGATGGGACTGCTGCTCAGTGGTCTCCGGTCTCCGGCCTCCGGTCTCCGATCTCCGATCTCCAGAGCCTCCGAGAGCCAGAGCCTCCTCCCCTCAACCCGCCTGCTGCGCTCGCGTGCACTTGCGTTCCAAATCCAATAAGGAGCGTGAGAAAACGCGCCGCTCGCCGCTCGCTGCCGCTCGAATGCAAAGCGAGTTGCAAGTGGAAGTGGAAGGCGACAGCATTTTATGGATGCTAGAGCTAGAGAGCAGCATTTGCCGCATTTTGTCGCTGCGGCAAAACTCAATTCGATTAGCGATAAATGCGAGATGCGAAAAATGCTTCGCGCAGCAGCGGCAGCAACGGCGGCAGCAGCGGTTGCAGGTGTTAAAGTCTTATAATGATGTTAACATTTTTATGGCCTGCAACAAAATAAACTAAAAATTTGTTCAGCGCAATAATATTTTGCGGTCGCGGGCCTTCGGTCTCGATGCCATATATGGGGGCACAGCCAATTGCCGCTGCGGCTGAAGCTGATGTAGCTAGATCTACACAGAAAAAAAACTGTAAAAATACTCACAGAAAGAAAAAATAAATCAAACAATAAAAAAAAAAAACCTACAATCCAGAAAGGAAATTAAAAATTAATATGTAATAAATACATTTTAACAATTATAAAGTAAGTTGAGCTTTCAAGCACATTTTATCGCTTGCATTGACGCTAGAATTCCCAACAGGTTCGAGATGAAACGGAAACTGATGAATAATAAGTCAGCTCCAAGTTATCCAAGATTGTTTTTGTATCTGACAAGATTATGGTATATTTTTGGCATAAAGTCTAGTTTTAATTCAATAAAATCAAATTAAATATTAATTACTTAATTTTTAAAATATTTTAAATAGTTGTATATATATTTTAGGATTTTTTTTCCCTCTGTAAAGCCCAAGTGGAATGCTCCGGTGGTCAGGGCAGGCCACATATACAAGAGACCTACTGATATACAGCTGCACAAAACTAATTAAAATTGCTGAACGTCGTTAAAATATTATGAACAATTTAGTGGTAAATTAAGGAAAACATACAGGATAGGAGAATTATTAAAATATATGATTTATAAATGTAATTTATATTGAAAAATAATTAGAAATAATAACAAATTTATGGTGGATCAAAAGAGTTAAATAAATATAATTTAGTTTAAAAGTTTTTTTGTTTATTAACTTTTTTGCAAGAAAAAACCCCGTTCGATCCCTATTAATATTTATTTTTCTATAATTAAATTAAATAATTATTTATTTATAAATTTTTCGATAATACATATAATACAACAATATTTTCTTTGGATTAACTCTTTTTTAAGACTTCTAAATATTATTTACAACAAATAAAAGCCACCTTTACCTCTATAATAAATTAAGTAAACTAAAAAAATTACCCCATTTAGTCTTCAAACTCCTAATTAGAATTTATGGCTCACAAAATTCTGATAAATGGCAAAGAGATTGATCTCTATTTAGATGCGGGCCGATCAATTTATGGCTTCAACTTAATCCTTATACCTTGGTCAACCGCCGATTTTTAGCGCTCGAAGATGGTCCGCCACCACCATTCCGCACCTTCAGCGTAAGCTTTTTGTAGGAGTGGCCCAGCGCCCAGCGATTTATGTGACCGAATGCCCGACGCCTGGCCACGCATTCATAAATAAAAGTCATCATTAATTAAGTTTAGTATAAACAACATGGCATGCCTGCAATTATTCACTCACTCATTCACTCTCAGCTGGCGACGACAAGCCAAAAAAGAAAAACAAAATAAAATCATAAAATAAAATATATATAAGAAGCAAAAACCAACAAGAGAAAAAAGGGAACCGAAAAATAAAAGGAAATAGAAAAACGCACGCAATGTCGACAGCGCGCGCCAAGCAAACAAAGCAGGAAAAAAAATGTTGACAAAAATGATCTGTGGGCAATTATAATGAATTATTTTGACACTTAGGGCCTGTGCAAATGCATAACTAAAATGCATAAACGTAATTTATGCTCTGCCCCGCTCTCTCTACCTTTTTTTTTGTGTGATTTTTTTTTATTGCATTTTTAAATGTGATAAATAAGTTTGGGCCAAAACTTGCAACACACAAATAGAGACCTACGCAAGAAAATCCATTTCCACTCGCGGGCGAATGGCATTTTTCACTTAGCTACAAGACCTGCACATGGCATGGAAAATTGCACAGAATCCGTTTTTAATTGGTGAAAAATAGCACAAATTTTCAACGCCGAAAGGGTTGCCAGGTAGCTCTCTTGTTGCCCCGGTAACTTGTGCTCGCTCACCTGCCCAGCCCTGCCCTGCCCTGCCCTGCCCGGTCTGGCCTGGCCTGGCTTTCTGACTTCGAGGCGCGATTAACATCGCTCCAAAGATTCGCAATGCCAATAAATTGTGCACATTATGGCCAGGTGAGCTGGCGGCCAAGAGGTTGGCCTGGTCAGCCATGGAAGTTGCAGGGATCAAGGGGCCATATGACTTCCATGCGAGCGGCAAAAATTGTAGAAAAAGTAAGCCTGGATAAAACCTTTTGTATATCTGATTGTTACAAAGACAAATCTATTGTAAAATAAGCAGAGAAAGTTATAAAAATTAAGGGAATTGTGGATTTATATATTAAATTAAATTATTGGATTGTTTACGATATATGTATAAAGTTCACTAGAAGGTTTTTAATAACAATTTTTATGATTTTTTATCTTCAATGACCAATCGCCCAACCACTTTTAGAACGTCTGAAAAAAAAAGACCGTTAAAGTGGGTAAAGTAAAGTTTTCCTTAACGGTGGTGCGCTTTTGGCTTTTGTGGTTCCCAGGCGACTTGGCAGCAGCAAACATGCGAGCTCTGCGGCTTTAATTGTTGCCGCTGTCGCCAAGTGGATTTTCTAATGCAATTTTCCAAAAGAGCTTACGCAATGCCACCGGTAACAGTCACCAGCATTGGCCACAGCAGCAGCAGCAGCAGCTACTGCAACTGCAACTGCAGCAGCAGCAGCAGCAGCAACGGCAACAGCAACAGCAACAATGGCCAACATATTGCAATGGGCTGCCGCCTTGAACGTGTTGCGCGCATAATTACTAAACGCAGTCAGTCGGTGAGTAACTGCGGCTTTTGAAGCCCCCTTCTCTCTCCGTCATGGTCCTCCCAGCTCTTTGCTCTGTGCCGATCTGAGCCAAAAGTCCCAGATCCCAGTACCAGATGCAGTGTCTCAAGCTCCGGCAGTAATCATTCCGCACATACGCGCATATTTAGCATTTTTAAATTGTTGCATTTCGCGCATTTTTTATGACAAGCGCGTGAAGGAGAGAGGGAGAGAGACTTTGATGCTGTGATGGCTTGCCCACCATCACTTTGCCTCAGAGAAATCAGCATTACACTGAGAAAATAGCTTACAAAAATATATGATTTGCTAAAAAACAGCATATTCTATGTACAAATTTCCAAACAATATTTAAAAAGTATTTTTTACCACCAAGAAATGAGTTATATCAGAGATGTTAATATCCGATTTTCCTAAAAAGCTCTAGATTTTGTAGAGCAGATATGGGCACCGAAAGTCAAGCTCGGAGCCTGACAAAAACTTCACAGAATATGTTGTAAAAATAAAAAAACAGATCTTTTGGTTTTTATAACCCCAAGGATTTTTTTTAAAGGTTTTCCTCCTGTGCATCAATCGCAAAATCTCCAAGTTTCTTCGGTGGACCAGCTGCTGTCTTCTGGTTCATTGTGCCGCACACACATGTGGCCCATAATTAAAATACATATTGCAAATCACACTAAATAGTTGCTGTTGCTCAGGTATTTCGGCAGTGATTGTTGTGATGATTCGGGGGGAAGTTTATACCCAGGAATCTTAATGAGTTTTTCTGAAATTAATTGGTGATAGATGTAAGCTAAAGGATACTTTTAATGGACTCAAGTTTGATATGTAAAAGGGAAACAGTGACAAGGTATTATACAACAGAATGCTTAAAACTTGCATGTTTTTAATAAGCTTTTTTGACATAATCGTTCATATAACTGTTACTCTATAATACTTTATTCTTTAAGACCCTAAATTCATTAAAATAAGTTTACTTTTATGGTTTAAAAATGTTTTATGGTCTAAAAACGGTATACAGCCAGATAACTCAATTAAGTAAATGATGTGAAGCATAACATATCGTAAGTTAAACATATATTTTTTATTGTTCTGTGTTTTTTTTTTTATTACTTGCAGTTTAAATTAAGTGGAGTGCTTACTTGGGTAAACGGCACAACTTACCACGCAAGAAAAACTATTTTTTATTTAATTGCGTTACACTAAAGATAAAGTTTTACGAATTCGGCGGTATAAAAATTACAGCTATTTACGGGGTACGGATTCTGTTAAATTAACCATTATTTTTTAGAGGCTTACCCATAATATATAACATTTTATTGACTATAAAGATAATCAAGAACGGGGAATGCATGTAACATTTGAACTTTAAGTATAATGAAGCCCATAAGACCAGTTATAACTGCAAAATAGGCATAAAACTAAGATTAGCTTAAATTAATAGCTGTACAAAATTTAAATCAAAATAAATATAAATTTAAAACACCATTAATAGTAGAAAAAAACCTAATTGCCTGCGGCTGATATCCATCTAATCGTTACAAGTTACAAGAGCAATTACCGTATACAATTTGAATTAAAAAATAATAAAAAAAGAGTGTTAACTAACGGATTTTAACCCCGCGGCGAAACGCATCGAAAATTGCTCAACAACAAGTGCCGTGGACTTCCTGTAAAACTAACTGACTGACAGCAGGAAATGCACAATAATTGAATTTCGAATTTGAGTTTGAAGTTGATTTTTAGCGGAAATTATAAATGATGTGCCATATATTATTGTTAAGATACATAAGATATGTGCAAGTAATATTTTGCAATTTGCTGGCTTTTGCTAGCTTTTTTCACATTATGCTTTTTATTTTTTGTTGCCAATCTCTAGTCTACAGTCGAAAAGCTCTCATGGCGCGGCAGCTTTCAAGGTTGCCTTTCCAATAAGAACGCCGGCTCTGAGCCAAATGCCCAATGATTGATTTATATTGTCAGTTGAGCCAAGAGAGGAGCCACGAGGGGCGTTGTGGGGGCTTTGGTCACATGTGTGAGCATAAATGTGCAATTTGCTAATTGTAACACATAACGGTCGGCCGGCCTCCCTCTCGGTGTCTTATCGCAACCACTTCTTTAACAGCTCACAGTGGCGGTAAAAATGGTATTTAAACCACAATTACACAACTTTTTTAGAGGCTATTAAAAATAAATATAAATTATGTGAAATATTTGGGGAAATTAATATAATTTGTATTCCTCAAATTGAAATCAGAGTGTGTCGTTCTAGTTTAGACCTTTTAAGAACGCAAAATGGAACAGAAAATAGTATGGGTCTTTAATATTAATAATAACTTATTATTTAATTTGAGTTATCAAATTGGTTATAATCATGCCTAAAGCAAAAATGTCTTGTCAAAGTCAATGCTGGAATATAAAGCTGTTTTAGTAAGTAGCCGCAAAGTCCTTCATCAGTACCAGTTTATTTTTGCTTTAAATTAAATTTTAAAATATTTGTATATAAATTAATAATCTTTTAACATTTTCTCTCATTTGTATACCCTTGCAGAGGGTATTATAATTTTGACCAGATGTTTGCAACGCAGTGAAGGAGTCATCTCCGACCCCATAAAGTATACATATTCTTGATTAGCATCACCAGCCGAGTCGATCTAGCCATGTCCGTCTGTCTGTCCGTCTGTTGGTTTCTACGCGAACTAGTCTCTCAGTTTTTGAGCTATCGAGCTGAAATGTTCAGTTATTCAACGTATTTCTATAAATTTTCAGATATTGCAGTTTTTTATGCTTCTAGAATTACGGTTTTAATTTAATTCGGTTTACCCAAGTTAGCTTTCTTTCTCGTTATACAGTAATTTTAGGAAGAAGCCACTAAATTTTTCAGCTAAAGATGTTTTCTGTTGCTTACAACCTCCTTTAAATTATTTATATAAAATGTATATATTCTTTACCATTACTGTGCGACTTTTTGTCCCTTTCCTGCACTCATGGCTTGGCCTTTTGATGTCCGCTCCAATCGTTAAGCGTTTTGTCATTGTTGTTGTTGGGGTTGCTATTGTGGTGTTTGGCCTTCAGCAACATGTTGCCGTTGCCCGTTGGTGTTGTTACTATTGCTGCTAGCTGTTCTTTCGCTCGTTTTTCACATTGATGTTTCAAGGTTGCCCAATTAAAAGTGACATTTTGCAACATAATGCGACTGCACTTAACATGTTTTCTTGTTCTTACACAATCCAGTTGTTATTGTCGCCGCTTGTGTTCGTTTCTTCTAACGCTCGTTCTGTCTGTGGGTCGCTAATTCACGCTTAAATTATATAATTGAAGTTGATTTTTCTGCACAAAAATTGCTCATTAAAGTGCAATTTACAATTCCATCCAGAAATATTTGACCCTGGTTTTGGAAATATCACGATTTTTGCAAGAACTTCACCACTTACATTGGGTCTCTTTGAATCTGTAAATAAACTTTAAAATTGGAAGGAATTTGATGGTAGGTAACATGTTAATTAATATAATTTTTTATAGATAGAAGTTATTAAATATATAAGATTTTGTTCGCAATTAAGAGAAAAAATCTAGTTACTACTGTAAGGTTAAAATAATAACCAATTACAAATGATTTCTTAGAAAAATATACTCAATGAGGGAATTTCCTAATTGGAAACAATTAAAATATTTATAAATAAATATTTTATGGCTGCGATAAGCTACAGGTATTAGTTAACTATAAAGGTAAAGCTATCAAAAAAAAAAAAAACATTTATAAAGCATGTACTATAAGCTTTTAAATGGCAACCCAAGAAGGTAAATCAACTAAGAAATTATGCAAAGACTTTGAAGTCAGCAATTTGCCACTGTTTTCAAGCCCAGACTCGAAGCTTAGTCTTGAGAAAATCCCAATTTATTTCTGATACAATTTAGCTGCAAGCCAGAATTTGTCATTGGCAATTTTCTAGTGACCATCTCTGGCAGCGATAAACTGCAACTGCCGGCCGAATGACAACCCGGCATTTTGCAATTGGCTCGCTGCGCTGGCTGGCTGCGCGGTCCAAAGTGTTGAATTCCAAATTACACGAGCCGAGCCATCGCAGCTCATAGAGCTATAATCTGGTTACATATATCACTAGAGCGGCACGTTGCGGCGGCGGCGGCGGCAACGTTGATTAAAAACGAATTAAAAATGCAGGCAAAAGCAAAAGGCCCCGGAGGGCTTTCAACGCTCGACGCTCAACGCCGACTGACCACCCATAAACTAAGCGAATTACTTGGGGCGCGTTAAATGGAAATCGAAGTGAGGCGGCCCTCGCCCCCTGATGCCTGCTGCCCCCGGTGCAATTACCCCCCCGCTCGCCAGTACATCATCAAGCCCCCCTTCTCGACACATTAAATACGCATTTGTTATGTGTCGCAAGTTGGAATGGATAACTTAACCGAGAGCTATACGAAAACCCACGGCATCGAGAGCGGGCGTAGCCTTGTCCATTATTCAATTGAGTAATTTTTTATTTAGTCAGTTTGACTTGGTTTTTTAGTCTTACACTAAGGGAAAATTTGGATTTAAATTTAAATAAGTAAGAAAGAAACAGTTGAGTGGGATGGCTTTGAGAGCTGGCCTCCGGAACTATTTCTTTGGTGATCTTGAAAATGTTTTAAAAATATTTTAATTTGGTTTGCTCTAGCCAGGACTTAAACCCACGTCTTGCTATTTAAAATATGCGTGTGCGAGCGAAATAGATGAAAGGATGCATCTTTATTGTCTAATAACTTTTATGTTTATGATTCAATAGTTCTCAAATTTAAGGAAAACATCCACCAATGGCCTATTTCCGAAACTATTGCTTGGATCTTTAAAAAATATAAAAAAATTCCTAATATTGCTCAATTATAGATTATTTTAAATCGCCCCAGCCAGGACTCGAACCAACGCCGTGCTATTAAAGAGATACTTGTGAAAGCGAGATAGAACATAGGTCACATCTTTATTGTCTCATAGCTTCCATGTTTTACATTCAATTATTATCAAAATTAAGAAAATCATTCTCCAAATTGACTTCTCTTATGACTAAGATTTAATTTTATTGCAAAAATTTATTGCTCAATTATTTTTGTATAATTAAAATCGTTCTATAAAATCCTCAAGTATTATTTCTCAAGAAAGAGGCAAGTGAACTTTTTTTTCTGACTTTAGAAAGACTTCCCTTGCAGTGTAGAATTTCTTTTTGGCCCCAGGGCAATTGAACCAAAAAATTCGTAATTGTAATTGTTTGGCATTGCAAAATGTGGCTTTTTAAATGGCCCGCTGGTCTGCTGACTCGCTGCTGGCCAGTCCAAGTCGAAGTCGAAGTCGAACTTAGAGTCAAAGTCGGTCGCCTGGCTCTTGGCTACCGTTGTGGCCCAATCTTGGCACGACCGTCTCTCTCTGTCTGCTAGAGTGACGCACACGACATGACCAACTGACGGACCACCAACGCCCCCGCAAACCCCTCTCTGCTCCCTCTCAACCCAAAAAAAAAAAAACCCCGAAAATTTTCATTCTATTTGGCGCACGTGCCACACGAAGCAAATTGATTTTGCCAGTAGGTGGAAAATAAAATTAACTTTGCGGTTCGATATAGTTTCTTTTTTTGTTTTTCTTTTTCTTCTATTTGTGCCAGCAGTTATGAGTTTCGGCCTTTGGAAATTAGCTAGATTTTGAATTTGTATTTGATTTGCTAAGGCCTGGCATGGCGTGGGCCAACATCGATCTGTCTGTCTGTCTGTCCGTCTTTCCGTCCATTTCTGCTGGTCAAGATCTCGGTTCGTACGGCTGTCAGTCACTGTGACTGTGACTGGAATGAGTCGGTGACTGGGACTCGCTTACAAGGCGCCTGCGGTCATTTCCACCGCTTGATTTATGGCAAGAGATTGGCCAGGCAACAACAGTAACTAGCCTCGGCAATTGTAGATACATTTTTCAAATGCATTTTTCCCTCAATAAATTTGTTTTCGTACAGAAAAAATATATACTTTCTGGCTGCTATATGAAAAATGTTTAAGGATTTTTGTTTGATTTCAAAACGCTCTTGGCTAATTCAATTTACATTTGTAATTGGTTTTTTTAGTAAGCGAAAAATGTTAAAGCTCAGTCACGAAAAAAGGTGTCTTTGCTTACATTTTTAATGATTCTTTTATTATTCCAAACATATTTATTAGCTCAGAATAAGTATTTTTTAATTGGTTAAGGCATTAAGGTGCACTTGGGTTTGGCAACGAACTTGGTTAGTAACCATTACATTTAATTCTTTATTCTGATTTACATTTAGTTAAATATAAAATTAATAGATATCTCTTGAAAGTGTGTAATTGATAAATAATTACATGTTAATAATACTTATTTTTTAATTAATTTAAAATGATTTAAATAGGTAATATTTGTACCCTAAAAAATATCTAAATATTCTTAAATAAAGTCTCAACACAACTAGTACAGAAACAATCAATAATTGCCTTTATAATCTAAATAAAATACTTCATAAATCTATAAAAACAAAAGACTTAGGCAACAAACTTGGCTTGAGAACCAAAGAAAAGTCTTCCGTCTCTACAAAGTTCGTAATTGGCCATTCGCTTGTCCGTCCCATGGATCGTTTTCGTGTCTCTGCACAATTATCAATTACTCCAATCACTTTTATGTCACATGCAAATGCCACTGCCTGAAATAATAATAATAATAGTTAATAATAAATGCCGTGCATAAAAGTTTACGTTGCGCCCACATTTGGTGTTGCGGTGTCGGTTCAAGTGTTTGTGTTGGCCATCGGCCAATTGGCATTAATTAGCCAGCAATTTTCCGTTGGCGGCTTTTAATTTTGCCAAACGAAACTGCCAACTAACAACCGTACAGCAATCCAACAATGTAACAATCCAACAGCCAAGTTGCCACCCACCAACACGAACAGCCAGTATCTTTCCGAGGGGTGGAGGGTAGAAGGTGTTGAAAAACAGAAACAAACAAATGCCACGCCAAGCGATTTATTTCCCATATTGCAGAGCTATTGAAATTCTTTGTTTTACTCGGGGGTTATGTTTGATTTATGCTTTTGTTTTGTTGCTAAGTGATTCAATTATAATGCCATTACAAACCAAAAGGCTGGATTTAGTGTGAAAGATCATTTATAAATACTTGTAACAGATATTTTTACTAAGAATATTTATTAGTCAAACCAGATTCTTTAAAATATTCTTCATTTTTTGTAATTTCTTGTATTTAATTGTATGGAAAAAACGGAGTAAATACGTTTTATTTATTATTTTTAACGATTTTCTAGGAATTACTATATGTATAGGATGTGTAGTATACAGATTTGCCAAAAAGTAAAATTTTAAGTACGGAGAAGTTTTTTTAATTAAAAAAACGTATTAATACCTTTTTTAATGTACCAAAATTGTATGAAATAAATTTAAAAAAATTGTAAATCTTTTTAACCATTAACAAATTACCAGTAAAAAATGTTTATAAAAGCTGCTAAATATATAGCTGAAAACTTGAATAATATCTATGAAACTTGTATAATATCATTTAAGCTTCTAACAGACTGCTTATAAAAATGCCATATACTTTACTATTAAAAGACACTAAAAAAATGCTCTTAAAATAATTTTGTTCGAAAGAAAACGCTTAGTTTTCCGGAGGGGATTGGTTTTCCGTCAGCCCAATGGCTCTAATAATTTCTAAATGATGAAGTTTGTAAGGTTTCCCTTATTTTTTTGTGGGCACTTCTTTGTAAGTAT
This sequence comes from Drosophila lacteicornis, assembly GCA_008044355.1. NCBI lineage: Eukaryota > Metazoa > Arthropoda > Insecta > Diptera > Drosophilidae > Drosophila > Drosophila lacteicornis. The sequence continues at coordinate 209,224 of VNKF01013148.1, forward strand.
TTTTTGCTGGTCTGACAATACATAAATTTGTCTTTGAAGTGGTCCCGACCCGACAAAAGAAACGATTGCTGTTGCACTTGGTGTTGTCATTGTTGCTGTTGTTGTGGCAATGCAACTATGTGTCTTTGTTTGGTTTTTTAGTATTTTTTTTGTAAGCTTTGTGTCACTGCTTGATTAGTTTTTAATTGTATGATTTATGGCATTGCACAAAAGCAAAGCGTTTCGCGTTATGTTAATGTTAATTGAGAAATTAACATTTTATATACATTTTGTGCCCGCTCCTTGATCGCCGAGACAACTTGTCAGATCGTTAATGCTCATCAATCGCTTGGCCAGGCCTGGCCATTTGATAATTCGCTGATTTATTAGCCAGCCTTTAGCACGAAGCGACATTTGCTTTTAGCCAATATTAGCATAAGACGGAATTTATATTTCTTATCTCCCTCGAATGCGCTGCGCGGCCCCCTTTGGCGATTCGTTGCAGCACTTTTTGTGGCATTTTGGCGCAAAAAAGATTTTTCTCACAACGCCCACCGAAAAAGCCAAACACAACTGCCTTAAACTCATAAGCCCGATCCGTTGGTTGCCGACCGCGTCGAGTGCCACAAAAAGGCCACAAAATGCTCAGCTCGGCCTCTGACTTTCGGTAATTTGAAAATTAATAAAGTCGTTTGTTATGCAAAGTGGCAAGCGGGTGGCAAGCGGATGTGGGCGGTTTTTCAGAGGCCGCGACTGAGAGAGGTGCGGGCACTGCCAGCTGTTTTTTATTTGTTTGTTGGGTGTTTATTTTTTCTTGGTTTTATTTTGGTGTGAATTGGCCCAGCAAAATGTGGGCCACCACCGGCATCTACAAAGTTGCGGCACACACGCATGCTCCGCTTGGTTTCCGATTTGGTAAAAATCAAAGAGCCAAAGGGAAATTCATAAATAATATGTCGAAAGCGGTGATTTTGTGGGGGCCATATTTTGAGAGAATATGGCTTATATCACGCGACTTGGCAAAGTTTTCTATAATCACCCTATGGTTAATTTGCAATTTTGTGGCTAAGTCTAAACGTTATTAGCGTTATTAAAGAGCTATTTTTTAGATGTAGGTATTTTGTATGTAATATTACAAACAATCTAAAAAAATTTATTTTTTAGAAATCTAGCCACTTTCTTTTATTTCTAACTTATACAAAAATTGTTCTAAAATGTCACACCTGGCTTATATATTCAGAGGCACACAGATGATAGAAAAATCCTAAAATTCCCAAATACGAAATCAGCGCAAAATGTTGAAGTCCGATCGTCACCAAAATTAGTACTGAAACTCCTTGTATAGATCCTATATACTATAAGCCCTCTTTCTTGTCTTTGGACAAACAGTCCCGTTTTAATTTATGGTGACTAAATCAGCCGATTTTATATTATTATTATTTTTGATTTTATTATTTTCAATTTAAACATAGTTCTCCTAAAGAAATACATAAATTTCCATACTTTTTATTTAATTTTCCCATCAAATAAATGTGCCACTCTAAAGTACAATTAGTTCCCTCTCAGTGCCAAGTCCTTCTCCACCATCGCCGCCAATCTTAATAAGCCAGCTCCAAAATGCCAGAGCAAACAAAAGGTGTCTCTGTCTGAACATATATATTTTTTTTCCTTCATTTTTTTTTAGCCCCAAGCTAGTGGCTGCTACTCAACTACTGAAACTTTGGCATCAACTACAGCATCTGAAAATGGCAGTCAGCCACAATGGCAGTGGCACTGTCAGTGGCCAGCTAGTAGTTCGCTCGGCTACACCTTTCCCCATTAGCCCGGCTAGGGAGCCAACTGGGTCAAAGTGGCACAAACCCAACCGCGATCATTAGGCTGGCTGGTGGCTGGCAGTGGAAAAATACGAAATACAAAATATACCCCATGGAAACCATGACAATCTTCAGCCCACAGGCAAAGAAAAAAAAAACGTTGACAACCAAGTGCAGGCAAATGTATCATAAATTTTCATATAATTTTCCAGCCGTGTCTCTCGGAGAAACCGCAGCAGCAGCATAGTTGCAGTTGGAGCTCTTTTTCCTTATTTTGTTGTGTATTTTTTTGGGGGGATTTTGCAAGTGCCGCCAAACACTTGCAGCTGCAAAACAAAAGCAACAGCAACAATGATCACTTGTAGTTAATTTTTCACAAGTGACTGCAAAGTTTTGTGCAATATGCGAAGCTGGTTTTCTGCCAGTTTGATTTTTCTTCGAGGAGGGGGAGCGAGCTTTTCATATAGCCTGACCTGTCGCGACCGTTGCCAGGTGCAAGCTGGCAAATACTTTGAGTCTTTGACTTTTCTCGCTTTTCAGTTTTTGGAGGTTCAGTTTTTTATTTATTTTTATTTTTACCATTTTTTTTTTGGTTTTTTTGGGGGGCTTTCGGCAGTCACTTAAGTTGCTGCTGCTGCAGCTGAGACGATAATTAATTCGGAGCACAGATCCGAAACGATCCGATCCGGTCCGGTTCAATTATGTCTCTCGGCCGGCCAAAGGAATTTTGTCTGAGATTTTTTGGCAAATTGGAGCAGTTCCATTTCCATTTTTCCATAAAGGCAGCTGTGCCGCGTTTGTTTTTTTTTTCTCTCCTTTTTATGAAGCTTGAGGGGGCTGGAAAACTAGATCCGACACTGACATGCCAATGCCGCAAACACAAAAATTCTCAGGCTTGTTAATTGCCGTTGTCAGCTTGCGGGCTATTTATAAATTTATACAACAGTATAAAATGCTGCCAATTGGAATTGGAGTTGCATATTTGTGGTTAACATTTAGATTAAGGTAATGGAAAAAAGGAGAAGGAATTTCATGGAAAGATGTAGCAGCTGTGGGGTTAAAAGTAATAAAATCAAATGGTACTTATTTATTTATCAATAGTTAACTCTCCCTTTAGCCCAAGTTTATTATACCTTTACCTTTTCTAAAATATATGGTCATATCAATGGCTAAAACTCTCCCCTAAACAATATGCCATTACGCAAGAAAACACTTTACAATCGGAAAATGTCACCATTTAATTACGCACACAAAACAGTTTAAAGTTGCAACTTGCAGCAGCCGTCAGCTGACAGTGACAACTGCAGCAGCAACTGCGGCAACTGCAGCAGCAGCAGCAGCAGCAGCAACATCAGTGGCAGCAACTTGCGGCAGCCCAGGCATTGCACAAATCTCGTCAGAAATTAACATAAATCCAATCACAAAAGCCCGCGCAAGTTTCTAGTGTTTTGGAAGCCGTAGGACGGCGATCGTTTAGGCTGGAGACACTTGGAATAATTAAAGGTAGGAATTCTCCTGGATTTTTTAATATCTCAAATATTAAGTCCATAAAGAAATACTTTAACTTAAGCATCAAGAAACAAAGTATTATAGTATAGACGGGAACCTATTTAATTAATTCTAATGGTTTCACTTTTATAAATATTATTATTATTATTTTTCCACCTGTAGCCAGGAGGAACTGTGGGGATCGGTTCGGTTCGGATCGGATCGGATCGGATCTGTCTGCCTGTCCGCCTTGGTCTTTGCATCTCAAACGGCATCTGTCGCCGTGTGTTGGCCGTCATGTTGCGCCTGCGCCTGCAACTGCATCTGAATCTGAATGCCGAGAGTCCAAATCCGAACGCCGGAGTCTCTGGGATCTCTGAATCTCGGTAGGCCATATAGCCAGCCGACTTGCAGTCTGTGGATCAGCGCCCACGCGACTAATCGCGCAACTGTGCAACGCCAACTGCTGTTACGTCTGTTGCGTTGTCTCATGCCTCTTGTGGCTGCCGCGTTTTTTTTTTTGCGCCGTGTTTTGATTGGTTTTTCTGTGCGAAATGATGGCCAGGGTACTGTTTGGGGGTATATAAAAATACTTTTACGACATTTCTTACATTTAAAAAGGTGTTATTAAATTTTTAAATATTTTTAATTCGAATTTTTAGGATATTAAAATATTTTAATGGTGGTTTAAAAATTTAAAAGTATTATTTTTATATCCTTAGACATTTATTAATTATATGAGCTAGATAAAATAGCATTTAAGTGATTGAAAATATATTTTTAGTAATGAAATAACTCAAATAGTATAAAAAATGAAAAAATACTAGAAATGAAGCCGACGATGCATACCGAAGCCAAATGAAGACATATATATATTTGGAATGCTTCTTTATTTTTAAGTAAATAATTATTATTTTATTTCCTAGAATTCTCATAAGAGTTTTATTTCATAAATGATGTTTATGTTCGCCTTTTTTTAAAAACGAATTTAATATTTTGTTTTTAAATTCTATCAACGTTATTTCCCATTGCAAATCTAAGGTATCCTCTAGTCAAAACCCTCTCTGGAAATAGCTTCTGCTCCTTTTTTTTCTCAGGCTGCCTACGGCGCCCTCACATGCCATGCCAGCTGCCCGGCTTGATTTTTTTATTTCGAATATTTTGGCATCTCCCTGGATGTGTTTTGCATGTTGGCTAACTGCTTGCCCCTCATAACCCACCCAAAAACCCCGTCATTTCTTTCCCCTTTGGCGGATCCAGGAGACACTTTGCCTTCCTATTCGTTTTATTGCAGATTTTATTTAGTTTTTTTGGTGCACGAGTACGGGATTGGCCACTCATGCCATATAAATGTTGCATTGAAGCCAACTGAAAAACAATTCAATTATCAGAAAATGCAAATGCCAAATGGTGTCTTGAAGGAATGCCCCGCATACTGTAAAGTGAAAAAGGACAGGGGGAGGCTAATGCAGAGAGAAATATAATTAAATTAGGGTTCTATTCGGGGTTTATGATTAATTAAGTAATTTGAGCGGAAGGAAATATTATTTTATTATTTATATCTTATCTGTTGAGATAAACATAATATTAGCATGAAACAGTACAATAATTAGCTTAAATAAATTATGATTTCAAGGAAAAAATTTATATTTGTTTAGTATTAAGTTAAATCGTAGGAAATATAAATGAAATATTAAATATTTAATCCTAGTATGACAGAAAGACCAAAAATAAATAAATCCTTATTATTTAACGCAATATTGGTTACATTTTTGTTCTTAAAACAATTATTGTAATAAACTTGTATTGAATATTATACAAAAGTTACTACTAATTTAAAGTTTTCATATCTGAGATATATTAAACTAAAAATGTATATACAAAATACTTATAAGGATTCATTTAAAATATATATTTTGGTTCTTTAATTTGTAATGAATTTTCCCTCTGTGTAGGAGAGAATTGCACTCGTGACATATTCGGCCGTGTATCTTGATTTCATTTTTCAATTTCCACAACGAGCTCTAGAAGCTCGAAGGAGGAGCAGAAGCTGCAAACGCAAATTATATGGCTCTTTGGAGGAGGTTGCTCTGAGCTGCTGAGCTTGCAACATGTTGACAAGGCGCGCCGGCAACAACTGCTGAAAATGCAGCAACCACACTGGCAGTGCCAGCATTTCCTTTTCACAATTAACGTTCTACGTGACAAGTGACACCAATTTTACCACCTTTAGCTTTTGTTTTTGTTTCTCGGTTTCAGTTGGGTTTCTGTTTCTGTTATGTTGCATGTTTTTTGTTATTTTTTTTTTTTTTTCGTTTTTTATGGGGACCACCATCAGGGCCGAGTTTCAGTTTGAGTTAGAGTTAGAGTTAGAGCGTGCTGCAGATGCACGTTCCGCGATTGTGTGCGCAGTTTTGTTTTGGGTTAATGGAGATGATTTGTTGCCCTATTCTAATACTGCTAGCTGCCACACGGCCAGGTTCCTGCATTCCTCGGGGCCCTCTCAGGCTCAGAGCCACATATTGCAGTTGGTAATAAAATTGTTGGAGGCAACATATGAGTAGATCTGAAAAAATATTCTGTATTGGTATAAAGATAAGGGATTTCTGTTCCAAATAAATAATGCAAAATAAAAGAAACATACATACCTGAGTTGGAAGAATAAAATATTAATGAAAATATTTAAATCAATAATTTAATACATTTAAGGGAGTTCTAAGATATATTACTGCTTAATAAACCCACCATCACAATTAAGTTGGTTTTCCTAAAGGTTTTTCTGATTTAAATTTAAAATAAAACAAATAAAGTAAATATAATAAAACAAAGAAAAACCCAGCATTCAGAGCTGCCCTTAGGTTAAAAAACTTGACAAATTACCACAGCAGCCGCTTGACCTTCTGTCTGCTGCATGCCGAATGTTGCATGCTGCATTTTGAATGCTGCATGCTGCAGGCTCAATGGTGCACGGTGCATGGTATGTTGCAAGTTGCATTTGGCCTGACCCTGGCGACGCCTAAGCATGTTGGCTTCACTCCTCATCTTTTTTTACTGCGGGGTCAGTGTGTGGGTCGTGGGGCTGACAATGAGCTGAGTTATGGCCGTGCAGATGGAAATTGTTTTCCTCGCCATGGCGGTGGAGTCAGGTTGCACATGTGGGCCATAATCGTAACGTAGCCATAACCACCATGACCACCATATGCGGATAGTGGTTTTCCGCGAAGCAGAAGGAGTTCACAAAGTTCAGCTCCACCGAAGAAGAGATGTCTGGTGGCAAGGTGAGAGAATGTTTCAATTAGTTAATGTTCCCTGTGTGTGTGCTGCTGCTGGGAGGTAAAAATATAATATATTTATGGGATTTTTTCTCTCACACATTTCTGCACCTGTGTTGGCATATTTATCGTTCCACTTGATCATAGGATATTTGTACAAATCAGTCAACAAAATCGGTTAGCAAACATTTGTCAGGAAATATCTATTGGCGGGAATCTCGAAAATGTGGTGTGAAAAATGCAAGCGAAGTTAGTGAGGCGATAGAAATAAATGAGGAAAATATGCAGGCTTGACAAGAGCAATAAATAAGGGAAATATACTCGAAATATTTTATTTAAATGGTTACAAATATCTGCAAACAAAAATCTAACACTCATTATATATTTTTAAAGTCATCAGCCTCTTTTAACAGCTTTTAAATCATGAAAAACCCCTTGAAAAATGGATAGCCACACGATAAACTCTGAAATTAATTGCGACAACATCAACACTGCACCAGATCAGTGTCAAATCAAAACAATTTTCACCGATCCGATCGCTGTCAAGGTGTTTTCTTTCACTCAAACATGAATATCGGGCTGGCCATCAGACACATCTGCAACATACACACATATCGACAGCATCAGCGATTTTTAGATGCTTAATTTATGCTGTGAGTACGTCGAGGCATTTGCATAGCGTTGATTACAAAATGCCAATCTCCAGCCACGCCTCTTTATGTTGTATCTTATATATATATAAATATATCTGGGTGGCAAACATGTCGCCGCTTTTCAAAAAGTGTTGAAGAAAAACGCTTTTTGACAGGCGGAAATTGTTGCTATTGCCGTGCTATGGCTGTTGTGTTGCTTTAGCTAGGAGTTGCTTTTGCTGTTTGTTATGGCAAATTCAATCAGCCAAGAGTGCAAGGCAGGTCAAATGCCACTAATGAGTTGCCCCACACGCAGCCAGCCAGCCAAGAGGCAACAGATGGGGCAGAAACGATGCGACCGAAGCCGAACCCCAATCGGTACTTGGAGAAATTTTAAGGGGTTTTTTTATAGATGGGAGTGAGGATTTAGGTAATAAAATCTAAGAGAGGAAATATTTTAAAATAATTTTTTAAAAGTTATTTAAGCAATATATGAAAGACCATGAATATTAATAAATTATTAATGTTAATTAAGTATGTAAAAGGCTTCAGAGAAATTTACTGACTTGCAATTCAGAGCTGTAGGCATCACAGCTTTAAATTAATTAAAAAAAGGAAAACTTTAAAATAGAATCTTGATTGCTTCTAGTAAGCAATATTAGTGTTTGATCTCTTAGCTTAATTTTTCCTCAATGCACTTGCATCAACACTCAAGGCTATTTTATCAATGCGTCGATGTTGTTGCTGTTTTGGCGGTAATTGCAGCATCATCTTGAAACTTATTACATGCCAAGTCAGCGGCAACAACGCCAGCAACAACAGTGATAAAGCCTTCACTGATGACAATCGCATGGACCTGGACATGGACATGGCCTGCGATTCAACTCGACTTGGTCTTTTTCTTTTTTTTTTTGCTCCACCGCGCCGATGAGTTGAAAAGAGCAGCAGCAGCAGGCTAACCTGCAGCAACTTTGCTGCAGCTGCTTAGATTTATTGGTCTTAAGTAGCAGCAAAATGCGTCTTTTGTCGTAGTTAAAGTTTATTGGCCACATTACTCCCCTCTCTGGGCCACAAAACTCTCTGATATTTCTGCTGAGTTGTGCCGGAGATAAGCATCGTTCATTTGAGTACGAGCACCGACCGGGCTTATTTATGCCAGCATCAGCACAGCATCAGCGATGACGACAACATAAGCGTTTATTACAATGCATTAAAATATCAGATTATCGGCAATTATTGCATAGGGAGAGAGAGGGACACACAAGGTCCTTTCAAAATATGAAATAATCAAGATGGTTATGATTGAGAACAGGTGATAAGACTAGGGGAAAGGAGTAATTGAGTAATCAATTAAATGGTTATTATTATTTAATGTATATATATATATAGATTGTTTGCAGTTAGAAGATAATATTTAGATATTAATAAAGGGAAAGTCGGTTATCAAGGGATACTGATGAAAAAATACTTCTGGCTTTGCAAGTTTACTTTTCCTTGACAATATCCTTGTGTGTTTGTTGTTTGAGCTTTAATTTATTATTTAGGTCTCAAGCTTACAATTATAAAATTAATTATTTTATTTGCTAAGTACATTTTTGATAAGCTTCCTTAAGAAACTTAATTTTAAATACCATAATAATATGTCCATAATAATTCTTCTTCCAATAACTCATTTAAAATCAAGCTATAGTATAATTAGAAATAAATACCAAATTTAACTTAAAGACACTCTGATTAAAATACCTTCTTAAACATACTTAAAGGTCACACCATACAAAACCACACATGTTATTTATGATCGAAAAAAACTCAAATCTATTCTACCTTCAGCTTTAACCTTATTCACTAAGTAAATGTCAATGGAAACATCATCTTTAAAACTTAATCATATGCTGCTCAAAAGCGAGCTGCATGCCCATACAAATTGCTAAAACGAAATCCAAAAATCCGAAAACTTGCAATTTCAATTTGGGTCGCCACTTTTCGTCGTGACGCCAACAACATTGCTCCAAATTTTCCCAAAAAGATATATAGAAATAATAATAATACAATCAGAAAATGTAACCATTTTGTAGTTGACCTTTAGCGGCAAATGCATTTAAATAAATATGCCATAATTTATGCAAGGCACGGGCACAACAAAAAAATACAACGAAAATCCAAATATTTTCGTATAATCAAATAAGCTAGAAAAAAAGAGAAAAAACTATGGAGCTACCAGTGGCTGGAGGCTGTTGTCATAAGCTATGAAAATAAACTACATTTACCACAGAAGCCGAACGAATGACAAGCCACCTAACCTAAACTTATTCGGCAGCCTCGACTCAATCGTCAACTCATTGAGATATTGATCTGGCTGGCGCCCCTCGCCTACCCCTCTCCGATCTTGGCCAAGACTTGAGTCTATATTTTTTTTTTGCCAAAAACAGACTTTGGGTCTCTCTCACTCGCTGATCTTCCAGCCGCCGGGGCCGATACTGAACTATTGTTATTTCACGAACTGTGACACGTTGCCTTTTTTTGATGTTTGCCATAAGTTTTTGTTGTCTGTTTTTTATTTTCTTCGTGTTTTTTCTTGGCTTGTTTTTGTTGTTGTTTTTTTCCTATTATTTATTTCTTGATTGTACAATGAGTAAATAAATTCAGTGCTACTGTACCCACCCTCGACCTTTTGTGGCAGTAGCAGCTCGAAGCCTGGCTAAATGTTTGTGCTGCGATTTATCATTATCGTGACTTGTGATCTCCTCCGTTTCGTTTAAACCTTTTTTGGCCTGGCCATTGTTTGTCTTTACGTCTTTTCGGGGGTATTTAAAGTTGTGTTTTTTCTCCCTGTTTCCTTTTCGATTTTGTTTTTCACTTTTTGCAAGTTAAATTAACATGTTTTTTGGCTTTGAGTGACATTTGTAGGTGTACAATGTGGCACAAATGAAGTGAAGTGTGCAACAAATATGGCTGGGGCGATTGGCTTCGATTCGATCAGTTGTCAGTGGGTCAAAAGGTGATGTGAGCTTGGGAAAGTCCTTTTTGGGAAGCTGGAGCTGGATCTGGGGTTGTCAATCCGTTACCAACGCCCACACACAATTCGTCACCCAATTCGAGCCAGCCAGCCAGCCAGCCAGCCAGCCAGCCGGCCGGGGCATGACCATAACATTAAAATAACAATCGTCTACCACTTACTTATCCCTCCACTTCTGCGGGAACGCCTCCTCCAATCTCCAGCCAGCGATCTGTTTAAAGTCTAAGTATGCCTGCTGGCGACACTTGAGTTATTTTCGCCCCTCTCGACACTGAGAAAACACAGGCTTTCAATGGGTTGTATGGCTTAAGATAATATTGAACTTGGTGGGGCACACTCTTCATTTTTATTCTATGTGGAGTACAAAGCTAAAGTATATTAAATAGATTTTAACTTGAAATATTCATCTAAAACGATTCTTTCAGTGCCCTCAACTCGAAAATCCGTAAAATCAATTTGCCAAAACATCTACAACTTTATCAGACGAACAAAAAAGAGGCGAAGGGGCCACCATTTGAACCCGCATCTTGGCCCAGACAACTCCATCTGCTTTGGCATCAATCTCTGACTACAGTTTGTAGCCCCAAGGAAGCCACAAAAAAACAGAGAAAGAAAAAACACTTAAATTTCTGTTATCGCCTGGGCCATATCAATTGACTTTTCGGGCCAAATATAAATTACAATCCTCGCAGGAAAAAAAAAAAGAAATGAAAAGCGAGTGCCAACTATAATAATTCAGTTTCGGGCAAGTCAGAGAACTGCAATTTTCGCATCAAAACGCTTTCAACTAATGTCAGAGATTAGGCAAATGGGTGGGCCCCCAAAACAAAATAGATATATAAAAGTAAAGCCGGAGAAGTTGGAAAGTAACCGATATTGCTGCGATTTGCTGCACTTGTTATGTGTACTTGGGGTACTGTGGGTCAGGCGCAGTGGTCACCTCGATAATGGTTTCATTGCCTTGGCGGGGTTAATCAAAAATTGCTGACCCCTTGCAGGGTACCCAACATTGGCTATATATCTCTATATAGACATCGGCCACGCATGCCTACAGCATTAATTGGCCATCATAAGAGCGGCCCAAAAAGCAAATGATGGCGGTGGAAAATTGCTTAATCTAGGCGTTGGCTATGCCAATCCAAAGTTAATGGCCCATAAACACAGCCGGAGTCAAGCGATTGCCTGCCTAATTTGTCGCTTGCCAGGCCAATCAGGCGGCAACATGTTGCTGGGAACAAGTGCAACATAGTCAAGGCACTGAGAGAAATTTTATATATATTTCCTTTAAAATAATTAAAGAAAAATGTGGTTAAAATTTTATGTTCTCAAAAGAGGTTATAGCTATTGATTTTTTTTATATACAATTTTTGTATTATTTAACAATTTATCATTAGGAAAGACTTTGTATTTTTTGATTAAATAAACGGAAATACGAATTTATTTAATGCGAGGTTTTGTTTTTAACGCCTTGCATAAACCACTTAAACAGTCTTCTTTAAAAATATGTTTTCTAAATGTTAAATAAATACCAAATATTGGGCAAATGCTTCTCAGTAATTATAAGCAGTATTAAACATTAGGTAGTAAATTAAATAATAATATAATAAAATATTTAATATAATTGATTAAGAAGAAAAAAAAAAAAAAAAAAAAT